>JBAJNP010007422.1:0-22621 GCA_036877545.1 Yasuhikotakia modesta | reverse complement strand
GTATTATATTGTAAAATATGTAAATGCATATTAAGTAAATGTACATGTATTTAATTATTTATTCTAAAAAAATTAACTTGATTTAAATGGGAATGACTAGACTACCCCGCAACTCCTTCCTATGGACCATTTTTTCCCAAACATAATTAAACATTTAATAAGGTCCCTGGAAAAGAGCTTTAAATTTTGCATTAACTCTGAGAGCCGTTCGCCCCGGTGAACCTTTACGACCTGCAGTATAATTAACGCTTTTAGGACAAGCGCCTTCCCTCCATCACAGCTGTAAAAAGAGATTCCCACTCCCTTTCCAAACTGGAATATGATTCAGGAACGAAGCGAGTTATATATAGTCCTCCTTATAAAAGGGAATCAGAATTAAACTTGTAGCGATCGGAAATCCATACAAACAGACGTTTTCAGTGTTCCCGGCGTCAATATTAAAGGTCAGAGTCTGATGGAGAAAAATAACAAAGGTGAAAAGCTGACAGAAAGCAGTTTGGGTGTAGAAACAGAGTGTTCTGAGATGGTGTGAAGTGCTGATGTCAGAGTGATATGGATTAGTTGAGTGTAAAAGGTCAGTCATGTCTTTAGATAGTCACAGATAGACAGTTTACACTCTCGCTGTCCATCTTACTTTCTCTCGCGTTTTAAGTTACAGGCTTTGCCACTTATTGATAGACACAGTGCAGAGGGAACAGGGACTTTGGAAAAATGAGGTGAGATGAGGGCCTAATATATTTACACCAGGATCACAACTATCATGTGGATTCTGACACGGAATCTGACACTTGCTGAAGCGTATTTTTACTCTCTCTCGATTTACTGATTCTCAAAGCATCTCAATTTTCAGCAACATTACAGAATCTTTCTGTGAATTCCCACCAAAATGTGCAAATTTTGTCAGACATGTGAATATAAGGCTATATAAATTATACTACCACACTGAATGTGCTAGAATATGACCTAGTTTAATTTATTTTCAATTTTCTTCAGTCACAACATAATTCCCAAAGTTATATTTTTGTTTACCACATAATTAATAAAAAATCAAGTGTTTACAAACTTTTAAGTGGTACTGTAAGTCTCTTTAAAAACAAGTTTGGAAAGATCACAACTACAGCTATAAAGTTCTTGTCAGTCCTGCTAGCCACACAAACCACTTCACCAAAGTCAATTCACAGCAGCTGAGAAAAGTCTCTTTCTGTTTCTCTCCGTCTTGCTCTCTTGAACAGATTGCCTGACCATCACAGCTGGAGATATCGGACGATACCCGCACCAGAAGAATGGGAACACATTAGTAGCTTTGGGTGTGGGACTGGAACTGGAACAGATTCTGATCGATATGGGATCACAACAGGGTGGAGATAACAGCACATTCAAAACACAAACTGCTGTTACCAGATTCATTAGTACTGGTGTGGCACTGATAAAGCTGTGGTGTCTCACCTTTATAATTAAAACATTTATTAACATAACCAACCAAATATTTAATAACTACACGGCTTAGAAAATTCTCTTTTAAAGCTCCACATATTTACCTCCAAAAACTTTTGGAAGGGAGGCGGGAGGTGGGAGGGGTAAGGGCAGGGCTAAGGGATTATGGGATATCATCAAAAACAAAAAATACATTTTTGCTACTTTCAATGAGATTCATCATAGCAGACAGGATGTTGCACAAACATTGGATTTGGACGTGCATTGATGCTTTTCTACCCTTAGATGTCCTGTTGAGGGCTTATTTTTAGAGTTTGGGACACTGTCAGAGATAACAGAGGAAGAGTTATACGTTTTAAAGCGAGATATGGGATCATGAGCAGTGGCTCAGAACTGTTTTTCACAATCCTTGCTTCCATGTAGAAGGAAAACCTTTCATCAGAGCAAACTGGAGAGGACCTGGCAACCCCTGACCAATGATTATTGTAACTACTAAAATAGCTGTGTTTGTTGTTCTAGTTTAGCATTTAAAGGGTCTTTTGGGTCTTGTTTACTGGAGCCGTTTTCAAAAGCTGTTTGGCGCCATTACCGCAATAACATACTGATAGCCTTACAAATATGCTGACCTTTTAGGTCCACCGAGATACCTACAAAAATAACATGTCGTGAATTTTGTATCGCATGAAATTCCAATAAACATTTAAGCAAACCGTCAAATTTCAGCCTCACATTTTCCTGTGAGTGTGTGTGTGTTTGTTTGCACATATGGGCACACGTGCACAGCTGTGCCTGTGTGTTTTAGCATGCACATGTGTTCGCTTGTGTGTATTTTTGTCCATACCCTGCTTTGATGTAGTCCAGGAATGTGTGTTCAGCCTCCACCGAGAACGAAAGCAATGTCACCTGGGTAATTGAGTAACAAAAAAACAGACGTCTTACACACTCTGAACAGCAAACACGCACAAACCACATCTGCCACAATCTCTCATTGCATTATTCAAACACACACACTCACAGCCGTCAGTTCCACACACACTTTTTCATCAGCGTTGTCATTAGAGAACCACAATCTTTCCGTGCTGGAAGAAAAACAGGTGATAGACTATTCATTCAAGTTTTGATTGCAATCTCCAAGCCAATTCGAGTCTTTCTGAATCATCAATCACTGTTATCCACGCAGACCTTCAATATTACTTCCTGTGCTCCTTATCTAAGCCTGACACATGCAGTCATTGAACGTGACTATAAGATTCAGTGTTCAGTCATTTATCTGACTGCATTACAGATGAAGTTATGAGACCTCAAAGAATGTAACTGAACTTTAGCAAGTCTGTGTTTGTTTAGCATGCAGTGCTACACTTTCTGTGGAACTTTCTGTCATTTCTTAAATCATTAATACAACTGAGTCCTAAAGAAGCTGCTAACATAATTCATAATTTCATAATTCATAATTTAGGCCTTCAAAATAACACTTTGGTATGGGGAACACAAATCAACCTTTAACTACAATTTTGCCTCAAACTCCTAGTTTCTCCTTATTAAATGTTCAGTAAGTTAGCGTTCAGTAAGTTAGCGTTCAGTAAGTGTTGGTACAGGGCAGATAAGGCTTTAACATAAGGAAATTAACATTAGTATGTACTAAACATACTAATAAACAGACAATATGCAAGCTAACAGACAACTTTTTCATTGGTCTCACCATAACATTCCAGCACATTTTTCAAATTCAAGCACAATGTCTGTATTTTTAACTCCATTCGAGCAGATATGCAAGGACAGCAAGTTGACAACTTACGGTTCCCGAGTTGATGTATCTCCTCTTTTTCAATTTCTTTTTAGAATTCACCACCTGAAAAGCAAATTTAGAACAACAGATTATTTAGAGGAATAGCGGATGTGCGGCAGGAAAGAGAGAGAGAGCGTCTCATTGTATCTGGTACCTGTATTCAAGTTTGAGTGTGTAAACTGCTTGCAGTTTTTTTTTCCACTAACTTTCAAAGACATACCTGGTCAAAACGATCACAAAATGTTTTTGAAAAACACAGTTCAGGTTGGTTACACACACAACCTTGGCTAACAGTTGGAAAACCGGGACACTGCTGATGTGATTTGTATGGATTGAGGTTTCTCTGACCCGGTACCACAGCTTCCTGTGTTGTTTGCCCAAACCAATCCCCAAGAGACCTCAGATCCTTTCAGCCGCCTGCTGAGACTGTCACACTACTTTAGAACATCGCACCACGCCCCCAACCCACCACTGAGCTAATGCTGGGGTGCAAACACACACACACACATGCTTCCACAATCCACATCTCCTTGTACCTCTGTGTCACGCTCTCCCACTCACATTTTGTACTCTGGCTGTGTCCAAATCCAAAGGCCTATCACACCCTATTTTTACATGAAGGTCTCTCAAACTGGCTTCAATTTGGTTTCCAAAGTGCTGCAGTGTCACGTCTAATAGAAACGTACAAATTCAAGCGAGGTAACCAAGCACATATTTAATAACTACAGTCCTTATTTCTTGGCAGAAATGGAGTCAAAGGTTGAAACGTTTATGAATTAAACATTTTATCTGCTCCACCAGATGTTAAATTTATTCTATCAACCACTGAAGCTCACGCAGGATTGGGGGTTTTTAGGTTTTCGATGCTATTGTTCTCTCAGTCTTTTCCATAAACACACAAAAACTAATTATCTAATGTCAATACATACAACCTCATTATAAAGTGTTACCAATAATCACATCCAGTCAACATTGTGATTAATATTGGACAGTTTGAATGGTTTTCTCATCCAGAATCACTTTCTTATTCTTATGGCTTCTTTTCATCTTCTGGGATGTTTGTTTGTTTTCTGTGTATTTTCCTAACCATATACTGGAAACAAAAATGTACTGTTAAGGGTAGTGCCCAATAGAATTATGTAGATTGTCCCCATTTAGATGGATAAGAACATGTTTTAAGTATAACATGTATTTCAGTTATGTATTGTAGTTATGTATTTCAGCATACCATTACCTGAGCACATACAAACACTGGTAACTCACCTCATATACGTTGAACTGACTCTGACCACGAGAAAGCTCTCTGTAGCTGGTGGTGAACTCTCCAATAAAATCATGGCTGAAACACAAGCAGCAGCAGAGAAACTGTTACTGTCTATGACGGATACAGGATAGATGGATTTATGTGGGATCTGGACTGATCAGTGCACATTACAGGTTAAAGCAGCCGTATACCTGCAGACCTCCACATCTAATGGAAAACTGTCTACAGAAAACCACCCATACTGTATACTACATATCTTATAGTATACAGTATATACCTATATACACTATATAGCTTTTTGCATACTGTATAGTAGGGAAGAACAGCAGGGTAGATCTCAAAAAGACACTAAGCAATGCTGACTGTATGTGTGTGTGTGTATGTGTGTAGCCTTTGTTATACTTGCGGGGGACAAATTTAAATGATTTTACAAATATAGTGAAACAGAAGAAATATAGTGACATGCAGGAACATCTAATGTGGTCCTCACAAGTTAAAAGACTCACAAACAAGCTGAATTATGTTATAATTTATGTTATGTTAAAATGTCAAAAGGTTTTTGTGATGGGTTAGATGCTAAAAAATATCATTAACCTCTTATAAAAAATAGCAGTTTATTAAACATACTCTGTGATATAGCAAAATATGGTGCATTTCTTTACCTGCCATCTCTGTCCCAGTCATATACCTCAACTTTAATTGACCTGAAATACAAATCAGAGAGTTTAGGAACAAAGTGAGTTTATAAGTTGTGTGCATGTGTTTGTGTGTGTATGTATGTGTGCATACATCCCAGCTCTGTTCATGTGATCACATTAATGCGTGAATATAATGTGTGAATATGTGCTACTCTCACCGCACGCAGCATTGGTAAAACGCGACTGAGAAACAGAGCGAGACAGCAGCTGAATTGTTGGAAGCTTTCTGATTAAAAACAGGTCGAAGAGACTCCCTCACTGTGCTTTTCATCTCCATGCTAAACCAACCAATTACAGGCCATTATCCAGACAGTGCGCTCGGAATTAAACAGCAGTCGGTAGGGACTGTACTCTCGGGCTGCGCATGGAGCATCACTTCACCTGACGGGACACAGGCGAGTTTAATTTTAACATTAATTACATCTGAAGTTTTGAATAATTAGAAACTCATTCTGTTCAAATCAAGTTAACGCGATCAATTACACAGAGCCAGCCAAGATTTGTAGCCTTGTTAATAAAAATTGCTTTGCAGGGTAATAGCTTTAAACGCCGTTAGGTGCCGAACCATGCGACACGTTTGTAATTGCGAAAAGCACGGATGTGTTTTGCATTTGCGCTGTAAATTAATGAACAAAACACAGACAGCTGTAAGGATTACACGGGATCCAGTCAATCAAGTGTTTTGTTTTATGAACATGGTTATGTGTTCACCAAAAGTGGATTTGTGCTTGGTGAATCAGTGAAACCAGATTCACACCACATGCATAAGCTGCAGTGTAAATGCAAAAGACTAGGTAACAGGGAACGTTCTTAAAAACACATAATTCTTAAGTTGTTAGTGGACCATTTTAAAAACATTACAGAATTAAAAAACGTTTGAATAATGTTCCCTTTAACCATGTAATACATTAATACATTAATACAATGTATAAAAACCTAACTGTTTGTCCACTTTCAAAATAATATTGACACAGAAACATTCCTACAACCTAAAATTGTTAGCAGGTAGTAGACTTACATTTTGCTGCAGATGAAGAAAATAATAAAGATGAAAAAGTGTTTTCTGGGTTACTGCACTCAGTATTTGTTTAAATTCACATATATTATAAAAAAGTTGCCCGTTCAGAATTATTACAAACCTGAGGCTAATTTCCCAGAGGAGAGAGGCCACATTTACATCCAAATGGCAAATGATCTATATGTACCTGAACATCAAACCCTATGCGCAACTATAGACTTACTGTAAACAGTCTACAGTCACATGTACATAATGTAAAGTGCTGCTTGCTTATCAAGCCCAATAGGTGTTTATTTCTTTCATTATTTTATATTGCTTCATAAAAGCCAACAATGTATATTGCAAAGGATTCTGTTGCTAAATATGTTTATATCGCATTTCTAATTTTCTGCTGAGTGCAGTGCGCTACTTGCAGCAAAAACAGGCTCATCGTTGCAATTCTGCTTCTGTTACGCAGCAACATGGTGCTTATGCAGGGAGCAAGAGCACAATAACCTGTGTGTAAATATCTGGGTTTATGCATGCACTGTAAAACAGGCCTTATAGGATTTACACCCTCAAAGGCATTAATCACACCTTGAAAGCACAAAAACATCAGTTTCATGGGACTAGAAGATGGACCCAACCTGAGAACACTGAGCTTCCATTGAGAAGCTCCACAGACAAGATGGAGAAACCCTCCATCTGTCACCTTCAGCAGAGGCAGTGCAGACTGGTGCAACGCTGGTGCAAGACAACAGATGTAGCAGATGCACCAAGGTTCACTTGGCCTACATCCAAAAATATGTTGCACACAAACCTTCTCGCTAAATCCTGTCTATCCATTTTCTGGTCCCCCACAGACAGGTCAGGCAAGCCTCCAGCAAAACACACCAATTTACACACTGAAGTCTCTGTTTGGATGCTAAACATAACTTTCTGTAGAACATTCCACCTGAAGACCCTCGAGATCTTTCCACCAACCTCTGAACGTCTTCAACCCGGGAGGCCTGCAATAATTTCCTGTGTAAACTGTGAGATGTATTCCTCACAGTTTGACAGATTGACAGGGTTAAACGCCGTGTCTGTCTCTTCCCAAGATCACAGAGAGACACAGATCAATTTTGACACTATGGGTAAATAATGGCTTCCCTTCGTGTCAATCAAACCAAATTTGCTCTCATTTGTTTAAGAGCCCTCAAGGAGCCCCACCCATTTTGTTAACCCGATGCCAAAAAAGCAGTTGAGATTCAGCACATTAAACGCAAATTCACCTTAAATTAAAATTTTTAAATCAAAATAAATGTTTTATTAAGTAGCTTTTCATGCTCCCTTGATCCTGCTTTGTTTTTATTTATATATTGTCACTGGTGAAGCAAAAATAAATTAAATAGTTGGTCTTTATTGAATACTAAATTCTTGTTTATAAAACTAAATAAAAAGCAATACTAAAATTTGTGCCATTCTAAAATTTTTGCAAATTTTTGACTGGCAACTGATAATAACAGCTGTGCTGACATTCAGAACAAAAGCACTCTTGCTTGTTTGACCATATTGCTTCAAAAACATGATTATTTGTAATGCTGGCCTGGACTAAAATAATGGGATCTGCATTATATCAAAAGCTCTTATTTTGGACATTTATCTGTTATAAATATGCCAACTGGAATATAAATCTTCCTCTCTACTGGCATCCGTACAGCAGGAAATAATTATCAGAGCGTCGCAACAGCTGGAGTTTCTCTTTTCTTTTTTAAATTTCTATTGCTCTCTCATTCTCTCTCTCTGTCTCTCTCTCAGACAAACACACACAGACACACACAGAGACACACACACAGACAGACACACACACACAGACACACATACACACACACAGGATCAGAGGCCAGGTGGGGACTGGGTGGCAGGTGCTTCTGTTCCCTGTGTTCTGATTGGCTATGACAGCTCTCTAAGGACACACAGCTGGCAACGCCTCACCAGGGCCATGAAAATTAAGACACACTCTCGCACGTTCACACATTTAACATTTACATAAACACAACCACTGATGGACATACACAAGTATTTGGGTCTATGGGGAAGAACAAACAGAAAGTGTAAAACAAACACATACAGATGTCTGCAACACATACAAAACGAAAACAACGTCTCCTTTGTGAAGTCGACATACATCACAAGAGTGAAGAGCTCTGTGGTTTAATGCTGGGCTGTCGGTGATCAAACGCCACTGATGCAATGACTATGAGCAGTCTGATCTCAATGCGTGACTGAATCAAAGAGCACTAACACTAGATCCCTCTCCACACATATACAGAAACACTTCACTACAGCGCAAGCAGTGTGTCACCATCACAAACGCCCAATACACAATCCTCAGCAAAACCTCCATTTGGGGATGTCCTTGTTTTGTAAAAATGCTATTCAAATCTTATCTGTTAGGATTAGAGTGTGGGTTGTGGTTAGGTCATATCGTTTATAACTAGCTGTGTTTAAAAACAAAGCTGTGTGTGTGTGTGTGTGTGTGTGTGTGTGTGTGTGTGTACCTGTCGTAGTCTCCATTGCAGAGTGCTCTGACAGGGATGGTAAATGGTTGCCACACTGGGTTCAGTGTATTTTTTACTACCTCTGTTTTATGGCAGATAGTGAACCTTAGCAACACAAGACAGACGTTACATCATTATTCATTTTCACAGCATCACATCAATTCACTCCTTATTTATACATATGCTTGCATATGATAATGCATAACTGAGACTGAAGTACTGAGTTCATTTGATTGGCTGCAGAAATACACAACTGCATGATCCTGGTAACTCACGTTCCATCCTCATTACTTCTGTAGAACACCATGAATGGGTCAGAGCGGCCGAAGAAGTCTTTCTTATCCAGTTTATTAGCACA
Source organism: Yasuhikotakia modesta (assembly GCA_036877545.1). Taxonomy (NCBI): domain Eukaryota; kingdom Metazoa; phylum Chordata; class Actinopteri; order Cypriniformes; family Botiidae; genus Yasuhikotakia; species Yasuhikotakia modesta. The sequence goes on along the minus strand of JBAJNP010007422.1, from coordinate 13,541 downwards.
GAACTGCATGGTGGCACAGTCCTGAGAGAGAGAGAGAGAGAGAGAGAGAGAGAGTTTTCATTACAATTCCAATATAATACTAATAAATACTATACCACAATAATACTGGTAACTAATGGCATTCATTGTAACGTGTGAAAAAAATAAAAGTCCAGCTACAACTGAGCAAATTGCATCATTGTTACACCACTGGGTTAAAAAAAAGAACACTTACAATGATAAAAAGATAGTGATAAAGAACGAGAGAAAAAAAGAGACAAAGAAAAAGAGAGAGAAAAGAAAGAAAGATGGGGAACAGAGTGTAAGCTATAAAAAACAGAGAAAGCTTTTTCACACATTTTTTCACATTTGTTCTGGGCAGCATGGATGGATGAAGAGATTGTGGCCCCTCAGGCAGCACACACACAGAGTTTATAAAGCCATGTGCTGCAGACACCTGCATTTATGCATCATCACCCCTCATGAAACATGTTTAAAGAGAAAACAGCTCCATTTGCCTTTCCTGCGAACAGGTCTGGGATAAGTAATTCTTTCCTCTCACAAACACCACCGGCCCTGGCTGAGGCTCGATATTTAGTGCTCAAGAAATACGAGTCTCCCTTATTTAATCAGAATATTTCACGGCGTGTCAATAATGACATCTACTACAACATCAGCATTGTAATTTTCTCATTCTGATGGAAGCAGTTTTCCTGCCCTTTCCAATCACTCAGGGTTAGAAAACACTGCTAGTGCTCACTGTGTTTCTCTCGGTAGTAGTTTTAGATACAAACAGTCTCTCCCTGCTGCTCATTATCACTTTAATCTTCCAAGCCCTTATTAAAAAGTAAGCAACGTTTTCCTTTTGTTGACAGAATGAATTTATGGCAATCCTGGTAATTGTTAGATAATGTTACCTAAAACTATGTCTCTAATGAATATAATAAAACAATATAATTGGTTAGATCACAGACACAAAGATACTAATACAATTTCTTAATTATGACAATTTTAAAATGTTTTTGTTGCTTGGAAAAAACGAAAGAAAACAGTTTGAGGCCCCAAATGGTTATTTTATGCCTGGCATTTGCTAACACCACCTCCATAGCTAGCACAGTATGAGGCAATTAGCTGCTAAACACTGTCTTGCATTGAGAGTGTCACTCAAAGAATGATTGTAGACTGAAGTCAGAGAGGCAGGAATTAATAAAAAAACTCTGGAATGTAGATCATTTCTAAAAAGATTCTTTCTAATAGGTTCTCTGCTAAAAGAAAACGTTTCTCAGAACATTACAATGTGTTTTTTCACAGTAACAGTAGCAGTAAACATTATTCTTAAAAAGTTAGTGGAATGTTTTAAAAACATTACAGAATTAGAAAGCCTGAATAAATGCCATTATAATATTTATTCAGAACAATAACATAGGATACACAAACATCTAAAAAACTAGACAATTTGAATGTTTTTAGACTTTTCAAAATAACATTACAACCCAAAATTGTTGTCTGGGTAGCTTCTAAACACTGTCTTGCAGTAAGAGTGTGTAGTAAGAGTAAGAATGTTCTGGAAAAAAAGAAAGAATTCTGGAATGTAGAATGTCATTCATGTGACATTCGGTTCAGTGTGTTGTTGATACACCAGACTGCAGTAATGACTGACACCAGTATAATCCTGCTTGCTTTGGGCTTTGTAGTCTGGAAGGGCATGATTAACACAATGGAGACCACTATCATTAGTGGTAATGGTATGATGTGAGGTCTCAACGGTATGAGGTGATTAGTTTTAATGATATAGCCACTGATGAATATGGAGGGGGAATAGCCAGTGGAGTTATTGTGCTCTGGAGACCATTCACCTTTCCTTTAATGGTGAAAGAAAAGGCTCTGTTAGATTAGAATACACTGGCTTCACTTGTTTCATGACTGAAGCTAAAGAGAGTGCCCAGCTAACAGTTTTAGGTTGTAAGAACATTTATGTAACGTTTACATGATGTCAAATTTTAAAAGGTTCATTTTAAAGTAGGAATGTCCAGTTTTTTGTTGTATTATTGTTATCGCTTGGTTGACTCATAATGAGTGTAACCCTGTCAATACAAGCTTGTAGTGCCAAAATCAATGAAAATAATTTGAGCAGAGAGAGAAAAACCATAGAGGAACACACTAGACTAAAATCCAACCTTTGTGAATTGAGCAATCAGGTTTGAGCATGACTCAAAATGTTTCCTTCCAAAGTAAACAATATGCTGAGGGTGTATTAATTCACATAAATGACAATAAAAAGGTCACAGTGATTCACATTGTAGCTGAAGTGGTCTGTTATTCGAGGAGTTAGACTTTGGCCAAGTCAAACCGTTCTTACTGGGATTTTGTTTTTATCTAGCCATTGGAAAGAATTTAGCTGAAATTAATCAGACTTTAATGATATTGACAATTTATTTATTCAAGGCCATTTTGTTCTGTGAATGTACCTAATTAAAACCAAGCCTAGCAAAAATCTTGTAATATATTTTTATGTACATTATTAACCCCCACAAAAGATATATAGATATATAAAACATATACGAGGAAAATATACATGAATATATATAGCCAATATATTATCCTCACAGATGGGAAAAGCTTTATGAACATTTCAAATACGCTTTAGTGAGCTTTTGTGTGTGTGTTTCAGCTCCTACTCAATGCAACATAGCCATTTACAAACCAGAAAAGCTGTAATTTACCCTGGCCTGCTATTTCGGCTCCTTAATAAGTACTATCATCAGTGACAGTGTAAACTTTACTAGACAGAGGGAAGAAACGATAAACTGCCCTGCTGGAACATTCTGGAGAGAACATGATAAAGAGACGCTCCAACAGAAAGTCTATCCTTAAACAGAATCACTGTACTACTGGCATTTATTGAATCTACATGATTACAAGCTGTGAGTTCTGAAGTGAATGTGACCGAATCTGATGGCGAGAGACAGTACATCAGTCTGTTTCACTGTCTCCACTGCCTGTGCTTTAAAACAAACACACTGCACTACCAGTGTACTCCAGTTAACAAAGCAGTTACTCAAATGAAAAAGAGCTCAAAATAGTTTTGTGTACTTAGCTTAAATATAACCATCAATTTCAGTCATTAAGCTACTGATGCTTGCTTATATGGCATTGTGTATTTATTGTATTTAAATAAAACTTAAAACATTGTGAATTAAGTCTTTTATATTCTATAAAAGACTTCAGCAGACTGTCTACAGCAGCAGATTTCTTTTAATGCTCTTAATTTGCATTTTAATGCTTGTCATTTTTCCAGGTCATCTCTCCCGTTTATAAGAATCCTCTTATCATATTCATCTAGTGCTATTCACAGTGACTTACTCCAGCCCTTCAGTATCCCACAGCAATCAAAACCGACACGCCAGAACACATCATATTTAAAATGCAAAATCAGAATATTAGATGCTGGATCTCTTGCTCCTCTCAAGTTATTTTGACCAATGTGTGGTTCTTTACACAAATGATCAATGCAAGACTTCTAACAAGAAACATGTCCAAACACCTGCAGCTTTCTGAGGACATTCATAGTAATACTTATGAGCAACCGGGTCTTTGAAGTGGACTTCAGAGACACTGTCATCTTTGAGCTGAAAGAGTAAGATAGAGAGAGAGAGAGAGAGACAGAGAGAGAGAGAGAGACAGAGAGAGAGAGAGAGAGAGGCCAAACAATCCGTATCTCATTTTGGCCACTGGGCTTATCTTCACTCAACACTGGAACTGTGACACAAGTTGGGACAACATTCGATTGTGCATCTGATCCATATCGAGATCTTGTTGCCAAATTCATAATCCTTTGATTTAATAAGAGTTAAAACTCAAAATACAGATAAAATGTACTTTTACTCAGAACAAACACTGCTTTTCCTTTCAAAAAACATCATGGTACCCAGCAGTCACTGTGAAGTGATGTTTACAACTGAAATTCTCTGTTTTGTCCAATTGTGCTACCTAACAGTAAGTGTGCTGTCTAACAGTAACTGAGCTGTCTAACAGTAACTGTGCTGTCTACAAATGCTGTCTAACTTTACCTGTGCTGTCTAACTGTTTAGCCTAACAGTAACTGTGCTGTCTACAAATGCTGTCTAACTTTACCTGTGCTGTCTAACTGTTTAGCCTAACAGTACCTGTGGTGTCTAACTGAAACTGTGGTGTCTAACAGTAACTGGGGTGTCTAACAGTAACTGGGGTGTCTAACAGTAACTGGGGTGTCTAACTGCTCCTGCATTAGCACATCTGGTTTTAATTTAGTTTATGGCACAGATGAACTTAATAGCCATAAAAGACTGTTATTAATTCCTATTGCCAGTATTAACTACATTCTACAAATAAATCTGAAGATGTAAATCTGTCTACGAATACAAACACCACAACTTATGTTGTGGCACTTAGTTCTAATAGAGGGTTGGGCAGAAAAGGGCAAGAATAATTTTGTGTCAGCAATATGGAAACGAGGGTGTTAAAAGATATCTTTGGTTTTCAGATAGTTTTCGAAGTTTGTCTGTGAGGATAACTTTAGGGACACAGGCATATTTCCAGTTCATTTCTGGATAAGGTGTTTGGAAGTCAGGCAGTGAATGGTCTGATCTTACAAATAAAGTAAATAAAGTTAAATTGCTGACTTACCCTGCAGTTTCCCAGTTCCTCTGCAGTGAGAATAATTGTTCCACAGTTCTTCCCAGGTATACCACTAAAAGACAACACACACAGTRAGTGAATGTACAGTTTTGTGTTACTGCAGGGCAGGAATAATCAATTCACCAACAATCACAACAATACACACAGTSAAAAGGGATTGTAAAGTTTGCATGAGAATCTCTGTTGAGAAACAGCTCTGTGGTGTGCAGAAGACAAGTGGAGAACATAGTTCAATGTTTTGCTTTAAACACATACAGACGGTATGAAAACAGCAACCATTAAGTGTCAAAATAACCCTCTGCCTTAAGATGCGTTTGAGCTGTTTTAAAGCTTCAATCTTTCCCTGCGATTCACAGCTGTTACTCATAGCAGGACTCTCACCAGCTTTTATTTCTAGCAAGTCATGCAAGATTATAACTCAGATTCACCCGGTGTGCAATCAAGTAAACGATTTATGAAAATTCATGCAGTGCTCTCTATGTGCAAAGAAATGGTATCCTCTCACATCTACTTCAGCTTTAAGAGTGACTGAAAATTAAAACAAAATAAAGCAAACAATGCAATGCATTGTTAGGTCCATTTGTTGCTTTTTTTAAAGATCTCCTTCAGCCTTTGTGGAACCAAACACAACTGCTTAGGAATGTTTAACAGGTTCTGTGGACGGTGTGGAGGATTTAAGAGGATATAAGCCTCCACTCTTCTGGAAAAGCTTTTCACTAGATAACAGAAGATGGTTTTTTGGATTTTTAACACAAGAGCATCAGCTTTGCCTTTATGGACTCTGTCAAGCTCAGTCAACAGAACATTTACGTGTTTAAGGAGATTTCCAGCCTTTATTTTTCATTTTAAACCCCTGAAATAGCCACACTCATTCGTTAGAAGAGAGGCAATGATTCAATCATTGTTAGCAGGAGGACAACTACAGAATCTAACAGGGAACGTTCCTACAACATTGGCTAACATTGGCAAACGTTACATAATTAAAAGGTTTAAATAATGTTCTTATAACCAAGCAATATAGTTAAAACACTGTCTACAGAACTGATACTAAACATTTCTAGAATGTTTGTGTTACTTAATAGAAACATTAGGGAAACATTCTTACAACCTAAAATTGTTAGCTGGGTCAGATGAATGTGATGTCGGTGTTACATCTTTGAGTTTGTAGGGTTGGTGTAAACCAGAACCAAATTAAAACCTGAAGTAGAAACAGGCTAAATAATGAAAGGCTGTAAAGAGCTTTGGCCTCTGTACAAGTGGCGAGAGATTTAACCTTCACCTTCATAGGAGACACAACAGTAAACAAATTACAATAGCTGAATAATTCAAATACAAGAAGGAATCCAGACAAGCCTCCACATTAACCTTCTGGTTGTTTGGACAAAGTTGTTTGGACAAAGTATTCACAAAGTAGCTTAAAAATCACCACTGACTTCTGCTCATCTTTTGTGCTAAACCATTACATGACACTAGTAATATTAAACTGCACTGAATCGGACAGTATTTCCTAAATAAACCGCAACAACAAAATTCTGAAAAATACTGGCATCTTATTTTGAGCCCTCAGTTGTGCAGTTCTACCTGACACACTATTTTTTAAATAATTGACGTGGCAAGATTTACAGCCAAACTGATTCTTGGATTCGATTTTTGGACATGAACCAAAGCAAGTAAACAGGGTTAAACGACAGAGGCCAACTCATTTTCTGAGGGTCAGACTGAGACAGCTGGCAAATGAATGCTGCTGAAGTTAACAAATGCCAAAAAGATGAAAAAGTAGAAAGACAAAGATCATCTAGAAGATTAAATTAACTTCAGTTTGTTTAGAGCAAGACAGTTTGCCATTCGTGCATGCAGTAGCTTTTTTCTTGCAGAAACATTTATCATATATCAAAAACATGTTAGTAGAACATTTTCAGAATGTTATTGAAACATTCTTACAACCTAAAATTGTTAGCTGTGATCTCTGCTTTTGCGGAGATACATCAATATATTAATAACTGAGCACAACTGTGGTTCGACAAAGTTTCATTAAAGACGAGACAGTGCTAACAAAAGTATGTATGCCATGAAAGCATTATTAAAAAATATTGCACTGGAGTTGCAGATACGTAAGTGAATTGACAACTGTAACGCAAGCGTAGCTGTCTCGTTTAAAAAGGCCCGTTTATAACCTTCATTCAGGGGCTGTTGTATTTACAGTCATTGAATGAAACAGGAAGGTAAAGTCTAGAATGATGAAACGGTTTGAAATGTGGCATTCAATTTCCTATCGCAACCCCCACTGGTGTGGCCGTTTGTTTGTTGGGAAAGTGGCTTTTAACACCCAGCGTTGGCCGGCCTCTGCAGAAGAGCAGAATCAATGGTGGTCACGCCCCTCCTGCATTTCCAATCGATTGGAGTCTGATCAAACATTTGAACCCCTCTGTGCCTTCAGCTGACATTGAAAGAGCCACACTGTTTTCCTCTTATTAATACAAACTCACCAGAGTTTAATTTTCCTTTCATCTAACTTCAACTGAAAAGGCTGTGAAAATGTTTGAACTGAAGACTGTATTTGAAGCAATATCATGACCTGGAACCAAGCCAGACCGTCTAAGCTGGTTAGGGTCCATACTGGCAGAAAATGAGGATTTCTCAGCCGTCAAACGCGATGGGCAATCTAGGAGGACAGAAGCTGTCAGTTAAAATAGACTTTTCTCCATTGAAGAAAGTGCTAATAAAGGTTCAGCTTTCATTTTGTGTAGAAAAGTTCAAGTGCGAATTTAAAGGAGCAGTTCAACCAAAAATGACATTTACATGCCCTCATGTCATTCCAGTGACGATTGGCGTTACTTTTTCCTCAGAACAAATGTAAGATACGTCTGTTCAGACCAATTGCATGACTTCAAAAGAGAATAAATGAAAGACTATAGAATCTAGACTATATAGAGGGAATATTGGATATGCTTTTCTTTACTTATTTTGATGTTTGACAATGGTGCTCACTATTGCATTTACAATGACTGAGCAAATGTTAACAGAATTAGCAATGTTGGGTAAACTATGTGACAACTCACAGTGTATTCAAAGTATACATTTAATCAATACAAGTGATCCCCTGGGAATTGAACCCACAACCTTTGGGCCGCTAGCGCCGTGCTCTGCCAACTGAGCCTATTTGCACATTTGTATATGAAAATATACACAAATCACAAATATAGCCCAACTATGTCTGTAACTTTTATAACATGCACTAATTCAGTACGAGTTAAACACAAGCACACAACCTAACACAAAATACAGACCATGGTTTGTCTATGGGCATATTTTGTTGCCATTTACAGCACTGATCCTGCCAAGGGAAAGTTGAAAATGTTGACATGAGCCATAACAATGTTCTACAGTATACACCAGCATGTTAAATAGATCAAGGCTTCTTTTTCCACAAAGCTTAGAGACTGACACAACTCTTTAACCTTTAAGTAGAACCAATAGAGATTCTGAAGATCAATACATCCCAAATCCGTCTTTCCAAGCCGAATGATTTATATGAGTCAACATTACGCAGCCCGACCTGTGCGCAATGATCAAACAGTGGTTTAACAAAGTATGTGCACAGAGCCCCATCCTTAAGGAACAGGGTGAATATATTTACATACTGATCACAGATGAAAGAAAGTCGGCCACAGAAGAAGAGTTAGGCTGCATTATGTGGAATATTTTCAGTCTTCACTGTGCCCGATGCTGCCTCTTCTTCATTATGGCATTTGTATTTGCTCAGCGTCTCATTTCACATGGGCAGGCCTGATTTGATCAATTCATGTGAGAAGAGAAGGTGATTTATGGAGGTACTCATAAGTCTAACAAATTGCTCTGCACTTGCGGCCTGCGAGACAATTCTGCCAGCTGTATCAGAAACTATTCATCACAGCGTTGACAAAAAGTCTGCCTTTTACAATAAAAAATATTGCTCTGCACACTTGTCCTCTAATGAGACGCAGAATGCAAATGATAAATATTGAAACAAATTGTGCTGTAATTAAACAATCCCACAATGCCTTGCACTTCAACCTTGGGAATCAGGCTAACTGGAAACATTCTCATAAAGTTGGCTAATGTTTTACAAAACTTCTCCCAAAGTATCAAAATATATTCTTGCAGTAACATTAGTGAAATTATGTTATAAAATCTATTAAACAAAGTATCAAAAACAATATTCTTTAGTAGAACATTTTAAAAATGTTACAGAATTAGAAATGCTTGAACACTCTTATAACCAATCACCAACGTTAATACAACCGTCTGCAAAACGGATGTTTTAAATGTTCCAAAAACATTCAAAATAACGCTTTAATGTTTTTGTTACTTAATAAAAACCTTACAGAAACATTTTTACGTCCTATTGTAACATTGTTAGCTGGGGTACCATTTTATGACCGGAGAACATGAGTAACAGGATTTCACATTAAGCAGAATTGTCATTCAAAACAGCAGGAAGTACGAAACGTTGGGAGGTTTTTGCACATTTCGTCATTAGGATGAAAAATGACATTGGTATTTAACCAGGCAGCAGGTTGACAGGCTACAGAAAGTAATGGAGGAGATTCTGAGACTGAGTGGAATGATTAAAACGGAATATGAGAGGAACAACAGCAGAACGAGAAAGACAGATGAAATATTCATGTGTTGCAGACAATGCAAGCGTGTACATGTGCATTAAGTAACTAGAGCAGCTGATCCTGGAACAGTCTGAGCAGATATAAATGGCTCTGGCTGAGAGTGATAAGCCGTGCATTCACAGACCATTGGGCCGTTAGGAAAATTTACATTCATCTCTTCTAACAATGAGATTAAGTGAATAAGTTGATCCAGACTCATTTGGTGTGAAACTAAGACAAACAGAGATTGCGGTGGGTGAAACACGACGGCTCGCTGCCGTCGAGAGCGTCGCAGTCAAACTGAATTACAGAAAGCTGCAGAACTCCACAAGGGTTTGAAATGGGATTATAACCTAAATCCAATTGCTTTTCATACTTAGACAGGCGTCCAAAATCCTTAAACACAACGGCGTGAGAAGTGAGATCTGTGCGTCTCCGTCACTTGTGGAGCAGTTGTGTTTCAGAGGTCTCAGAACCTCTGACAGGAAGTGTACAGCGCCATAGCAACAGAAAACCTTCTCACAAAGCCAAGGAGACACCTGGAAAATCACTTTATTCAAACCTTTTTTCTTCAGTAGCCCTATTAAAAAAGAAAATCAAAGCAGTAACACACACTCAGCTGTGTGGCTACCCAACACTATGCATAATTAATATGAAACATCTAGGCAAACCGACCATTTCTTTATCATAATGGGGGATCATTTTCTGCATCTAGAGCTCTTTATAAGGCACTGCAGATAAATGAGCTTCAAATGAACCATTGTTGTTTATTGTTTGATAAAGCAAGCCTGCCTGCAATTAAATCTTATTCATAAAAACATATCTTTTAGGGCACCAACTAAGTATTCAAAATGAAAACGTTCACCTTGCTGAGAAGCTGAAAAGAAAAGTTCTTTGTTACCTCAGTTTGAAACTGTGCTATTCTGAATATTGAAATTACAATGTACAAAATGGATGTGGCTATTATTTAGCAGCTACATTAACTTTCCTCTCAAGTTTTTCTTTCCCAAGTGCTACCTGAATTAATTTCTTTTACTTCACCCAAACTTGACATCAATTAAAAACACTTAACTTATAAGTCTGTTTAATTGGAGTCAAGTTCAGGCCAGGTATGAGAAAATAATTCCATGAAACACTGAAAGTTAAAATGTAAAAGTTAAAGTAAAACTACACATCATGAGAACTACTAGTTGTTATTTTGACAATTATGTCTACATTTTTGTAAAAATAATTCTGCATACATACTGTAAAATATTCTGTAAAATTTCCAAACTAAAATATTGATGTTAACGTCAATTGTTTGATTTTAAAATTATCATGCTTAATAAATTTAAATGTATTAATACATCTTATTTAAACTTTAATTCTGTAACGTTTTGAAAATGTTCCATCAACAAGTATATATATGACATATAAAGTTAAAAGCAGTCTACTAATATTAATGCTAATGTACATTAGCCAACGTTCTGAGGACTCTGTGTTGAGTGCATTAACAATGCACCAGTGTAACAACATCAGAGGTCTCTTAGCTTTAGAAAACACAAAGGCCATTAAAAAGGGCGAAATGTCTTCCTTTTAACGCGCTGTTGCTTAACCCAGAAAAGGGTCACAGTGATGGCAACTCGCCTTGTGCCCCTTTGTGACATTTTTCCTGCCCTCATTTCGACCTCCAGGTAAATGAATCAAATAACGTCTAAATGATGACAGGTAGAATATCCATGCGGTAAAATTTGCTCCCTGTGATGAAGGCTTTTTAAATGGTCTGTCTGCCATCTAAAAATTCTACTGAGAGCAATCAATGTATACATTATGATAACAATTTCCTTTCAGAAATGACCCTAGCCCAGAGTGCTGCTCTAGCTGGAGTGGCAAATGCATTTCCTGTCCTCGGCTCTCTAAATGTGACGGAATGGCTTAAAATTTCATTTTGTGAAGGGCACGTAGAAAACAGCTCTCTGAAAAGCCCCATCCTTCACTATGAATGTTTGCCTATTTGCATAATATGGAGTGCCTCAGATGATCACAGAATCCTGCCCTATACATGTGAATTCCAATTAAACTCACCCAAGATGATGGATTAACAATTAAAGGCTTCAGTTTATTCTCATTTATTGGATGGGACACGGCATGGGTCACTGTTTTCATTTTCTGTAGCTCTACAGTAAGATACATTACTGTGATGTTTTTTAAGGAAGTAATATATACCCAGATAACAATTGTAGGTTGTAAAAATGTTAACTTAGTGTTTCCATTAAATAATAAAAATGTCAGACTTTTTTAAAAGTTACTGTTGGGTTAAAAGAACGTTAGGCAAACTTTTTAAAAGCCTTTAACGTTTTAAAAACATTCTACTAACAACTAAAGAATAGTTTTGTGATGTTTGACTCAAACGTCACAAAATTATTCTTTAGTTGTTAGTGGAACGTTAAACAAATGTTGAACAAACATTACACCAAGCATTACACCAAACATTACACCAATGTTTGTTTAAAATGTTAAACTGCATGAACTACACAGAACTACGTTACTCCTTCTTACCACAAATAACATCACAGCATATCTTGGCAGTTTGATTTTTCCTTTTGAATGTGACTTTCATTGAGGGCAAAAGCCTGCAGTATATTCCACCACCCCTTCTTCCGCTGCACTTTAAAGCTACAGTTTGTTATGCGCTTCTTTTTTTGGTTACCATTTTCTTTAGTAAAAAGCTCAAACAGCCTGCAGTCAGAAACACATGTGATGTCCCACCAGAGCAGCGAATCAAAGGCCTAGATAAGACTTACTGGCCCATTTCTCTCTTGCTCTCTCTCGTTTTTTCTTTTTCCCTCCCTCTCACTCTCACTCTCTGTTTGTCAATGCAGCCCAGCATAATGCATTTCCAGAGTCAAAGCACGCTTGTCCTGTTTACCTCTGATATAAAGCACAGGCTTGATCCATCAGAGTGACATAATAACCTAATGCCTGGGGCTGGTTCACACTGAACAACACGTGCCCTTCCAGATGAGCTCAGTGGATATAGAATGCAAGTTTAAATGAGAATATGCTCCCTTGATAACTGGGTTAAAACACGGTCTAAAATGCTGAAATCAGACGTTCACAGGTTGATCTGGTAACCCAATGCCCACCTAAATCAAATAAGCTATAAAAATTTTCCATAAAAAACTAACTTAAGAATAGGGCTGTCATCACGGTAGCAGAATTTCACTATACAGTTATCATGGCCAACAGAATTCACAGTCACTTTATTATTGTGTTATCTATTTTAGAAATGCATGAATCAGGTAAATCAATCATCATTAATGTTGTTAATTTAGTGCTTTTTCTGCCAATGAATCACACTCACAATACGGGTTCACAGAGACAAAGGTAAAGTTTTCAACCATTGTGGTTCTTAAGGCATAACGTTCAATGGGCGCAATAGTGCCACCTACTGTGCTGGAGTGTGAACCAAATACTGGTGCTAAGTTATGCACAATATTATAATGTATAGAATTAACGCAGTATCAACAATCATGGTTATTAATATCACAATTTTATGAATATAAGTTCATCTAGCATATTACACGTGTGAGACAATTTTTACAAACTCTATTGTTAGTTTTCCACAGTTCAAAGAAAAATCTCAATCTGAGAGTCAAATCTGAACACACCACCATTAAAACAAGATCACAAGCATTCACAGGGGTGAATGTGCTGCATTCAATAGGGCTAAGGTTACTTTCCTTCCTATAAACAAGATCTCAGCGATCTAATTGAATATAAAGCAAAGTGATGTTTTTGTGTCTTCCGCACAGATCCGGAAGGGAGTCTAAATGTCGGAGATGATAAATTAACCACTAGTATTCAAATAAAATCAAACTATATTTAAGTAACCATTGGGTGATTTTTCCTTACGCCATACGTCTAATCATTAACAAACATATAGAAGCTCTATTGAGCTGCCAAATGTGTCATCTCTAATTTACTTATTCCGAAAAGACGGATGGATATTATAAAGAGATGGATGCATCTATATGAGCTGTGCTAAATGGATAGTCAATGCTGCAGACTGTTTGCAGCAGTAGATGCACAAAGACAGCTCTACAGCTATAGTGAGTTATTGAGGTGTAGAATGAGGACGGTATTAGAGCTTGTGTGTGTGATGAAAAAGACAGCAGGCTGCTGAAAAGCAGGTCATCTTGTGCTCTGTGACAGAGTGCATTTAGCTGTGGCTAACAGATTTGCACATTTTTGCTATACTTTGAT
>JBAJNP010007421.1:0-22622 GCA_036877545.1 Yasuhikotakia modesta | reverse complement strand
ACACACACACACTTATACACACACACACTCACACTTATATACACACACACACTCTCTCACACACACACACTCACACTTATACACTCACACACACACTCACACTTATACACTCACACACACACACACACTCACACACACACACACGCTTCTAGGTCAGATCCCGTGAGACATTATTATTCAATTACAAAACGAGGATCATAAATGTCACCCACTAGTTGTGCATTTTTATTTCTTTCTTCTCGTTTGTGGCTAACATCTCTCTCATCTGCATTCATCACAATTGCACGGCGAGATTTTTGCTTTCTGACACATTATTTAGTTTTGTTCTCTTTCAGCTCGTTTCATATTTCTTCATTTTCTTACAGTGTTGAGAGACAATTATGTTACAGCACAATTGGCCAATAAAGAGAAATTTTGCTGCTTGTATAAGCTGCTGTAAAGCACAAGTTACACATTTAACAATTACAGGAACAATCATGTCATGTGCTATAATAATGTGGCCTGTTGGGGGTGTGGCTTTGATTCACGGTTCGAGGCTCAACACTAATGCCTGTATCTGCTAATGCCTGTATCTGCAAAGCATCTTAATCACATCCTTCATTAGGTCTCTCTCTCACACACACTCACACACACACACACACACACACACACACACACACACACACACACTGAAGGAATCTGTCATGCAGTGGTTTTGCAATGATGCTCAGAGCAGATAAATTTAGAGACATGGAGCAGCTATCAGAGAAAGACACAGTGAGAAGATGAAAGAGTTCGGAAGCATGCAGAAAACAAAGAAGAAGAGAAACAGAAGCGATGTGGGGGTGTAGATGACAGTCTTAAAATGATGATGGTACAGACTGTGTGTGTGTTTAATCTAATACACTTGTTTCCTGTGAAGCTTTTTGATGTAAAGGTTTATATCAAACTAAACAGCGTAACTGTCAGAATGTTTCATTAATGTTCTCACATGTTAGAGAAATGTTTTTATTTGCTTTTGCTAATCTCAAATCTCTCAAAAACCTCCTATAAAAGGCAGAAAAGCAGCACGGCTTCTGATTGGCTGCTTTATTTAGAGATTAAAGTAAACGCTGACAAAACACACTGTAATCTGAACACGTACAGTATGTGTTACAGTGTCCTCACCCAACATGAACATGTGCTGAGATATAAGCACAGATGCAACTGTTATACAACTATGTGTGTGATGAATATAATGAGAGAGGGACGACCACATGTATTGAAGTGTGAAAATAGAAGAATGGTTTTCACTCTTTCACAGAGAAAAAGAGAGAGAGAGAGATAGTGTACACAGCTCCTTCATCACAACACATTACACAACTGTTGCTCACATGAGGGTCTGTCTGTCCTGATCGAACAAATATATATATGTGTCAATCAATGTATAATTCATTCAATTTTATAATTAATTCAAAGCCATTTCAAAACCAGAATGTTAGCTTATGTTAATTCTGTGTATTTGCAGTTCACAACAGCAATAATACATTTCAGTGTTTGATTTAACACCTGATTACATCTGTTTATCAGTGTACAACAAACCAGAACAAATCGCACAGAGCCACAGCTTTAAACATTACAAAACCAGAATCTGATGGAGTCCAGAACAGCTATTACTGTGATGGATTTATATATATATGTTCTCAGAACGTTCCTCAAGTGATAAACACAACACACCAGTCAACAAGTGAGAACGACTCGCGCACAAGCACATGAACATAACATCAGTTCTTGTACACTGGAGATGTCAGCACTTCAACAATTACATGCTAATCAGTGTGATCAAACATTTATGAGTTATAATAAATGATTTATGCTGCAAATCTCTCTCTCCCAGCAGAACTCTTACAGTAGAACCTCAGACACACTTTCATGGACTTTATTTGCAGACAAATTACAGCAGAGCCTCTCGTGTCTGTTCACAGCGCCGCTCGCTTTGAAGTGAACAGGGCGATGGTGAAGAGTCACTCACTTCACACTCAAATGTTCACTCTCTCTCCTCCATTTACAGTCAGACAGAGACACTTCCTGATTCAGATGGTCTCTTTAAAAAGGTTCTCATGTGGGGACACAGGTTCAGATCCGGCTTGCACCGTGACCCGATTTCACCCGTTTCATAGGTCTATAATACATGTGTTTGATTATGTGCGTGCACACACACACACACACACACACTCTCGCAAACACACACACACATACACACACGTGATGCTGTGGTGTGAGTAAGATGAGATGCTCTACTATATACATTAAAAATTTACAACGCTCTCCAAAATCTCTCTCTCTCTCTCAGCACCACAGAGAATGTATATGTAACTTATATAACGCGTCACATTAAACTGCCCCAGAGGCATTCTGGGAATAAATGTGTGTCTGTGTCAGACTCTCATCTGAAAACAGCCCCATCACAATCTCTGCTGCTAAGACATGTCAGGCAAAAAACTCTAGAATGTTCTAATAACATTATACAGTGTTGTAACAGGTTTTTATGTTTCACCAACAACTTTAGAATAACATTTTAGGCAACATATGTGGGGATGAGTGTTTGTCTGGTGGGCCGTCACACACTCGAGGGTCTCTCAGGGGCTGCAGGCTTACTCCACACAAACACACATTACAAAAATGAATGGAGCTACTAAACTATAAATGGACCGTAATTCACTGACATCAGAGAATGACAAGCGCAGAACTCGTGTGGGCCGTTATACACGACAGCGACAGATGTGTGTGTGTTTGTGTGAATGACATCCGGCCATGAGCTCAGCGGTGGAGCTGTAAGCTGTGAGATGAGATGTATTCTGGTGACTGTTGTGTTTTGAAAAGCAAGTGTTCAGGAGAGACTCCACAGACACCGATACACACAAACACCCTGAACCCAGCAAATGGGTCATTATCTCAGCAGCCAATAGAAACATCGGCTCAGCTCTGCTCAAAGACAGCTGGAAACCTCTGCTGGAGATGTTTGAGGAGCACAAGAGAACAACTGTGAGCTCCAGTATCTGGTTCCAGACATCAGGATGTTAGCGAGATGTTCTGCTGGGTTTGGTCTATGCACAACAATAAATAAATCTGCCAGCGTAGCTTTTGTCTCGCTATAGTTACAAATGATGAAGTCGGTCACACTCTGTCAGGACCACAAAAACAGTTCTGATGACTCATGAATCTGATGCATCTTTTATTCAGATTTTGTGTTTACAAACATAACAGTATTGAGGTTTTTGTGCTCCAGAAAATAGTTACGCAGGTTTGGAAAGATGTTGAGGTGAGTGTATAATGACAGAATATTTGTGTCTGGTGTTCTGAGGTTTCTAACAATGCAGGTACATTTAATGATGCTGTGAATCACTTCTTGGTACAGGAAGACATTACAAGATGCAACGAAATGAGAAAGTAACAAAAATTCTGATGAATTTCACAAGTGATACGCAGACAAGTTTTGTACAGCTGTTTCATACCCTATTTTCACTTTCACACCAAACAACACACACACACATCAGTGTTAATTACCCATCATACTGACAGTCCCACCTGTCAAACAACTGCTGTGAAGAAACATAAGAATACTGTTAAAAAACGTTCTACTGATGTTATTGTAAATATTTTTGATAACTTCAGGGCTAATGAGACGAATCAAAGGTGTTGTTTACTCCTGAGTGTGTGTTTACTTGTTTTGTTCACACTGAGGTTGTTTGTGTCCATCACAGTAAGTAGCAGGTGTGTTTTCAGTGTGTTTGTGTATTTCAGTGTAATGCACGCTTGCCAACCCTTCTCCTGCTCTCAGTGTGTGTGTGTGTGTGTGTGTGTGTGAGAGAGCGTGTGTGTGAGCGTGTGTGTGAGTGTGTGTGTGTGAGAGAGAGAGTGTGTGTGTGTGTGTGAGAGAGAGCGTGTGTGTGAGCGTGTGTGTGAGTGTGTGTGTGGTCTGTGAGAGCTGTTAAATGTGAACCAGTCATCTAAAAATACCCAGACTGACCGTGTGCAGCCAGACTACTGTGGTTTGATGTACCTAATCTCCCATTTCTAACTCTGCTCTACTGTTCCTCAAACAGAGCTGGAAAAAGAGAGGAATAAAAAGAGGCGCTGACCTGGCCCAACACAGCCATCCCTCATTACACCAGAGAATACAGGACAGAGTGAGAGACACAGACAGCCAGAGGACAACAGAGAGAGAGACCACAGAAACAGCAGAGATACAGAGAGAACAGATAAACACAGGGAAATGTCAGTCTGCAGATACAGATACTAAACGGTTTGACTGAAATCAGGCAATCATGTGATCATTCACATCAGAGACTAACAGCATCTACTTTCATTCTATTTAAATCAAAAGTGCAGCAACACAAAGAGGTTTTCTGTTCATGTATCATAACACAGCTCACACAGAGAGCAGGTTTGTTGTTGTTTTCATCAGTGCAGAATGTTTTTAATACAGTATTTTCATTATTACTGAAAACCAGCCATCATTTCATTTATTAAGGTGACTGGCCTTTATTACTGGAACAAACTGAAAGTAATGGACACCGATGTTTCATTTAACTGCTCTGTGCTGCGCTCTAATACCTGAAATCAGCTCTAGCTACTGCAAGAAAATTACTACAAAATTCTGTTTCAGATTTAAACCTAAGAGACTCTTCAGCTGTTAAAAAAACATCAAGCTGTCCGTGGAGACAAACCCAAAGCAAAGGAAGAGTAAAAAGATGTTTTATAAAATACTCACATTTTAATCACACTGTACGCATCCTTTAATAAAGAAAATCACAGTATGCAAACATAACTCTTTTATTTGCATCTTTTATTTGTTAACTCATTTGTTACATTTATTGATTTAATGTTAATTTACAGGTTTCAGGTCATTTGTATGCGCTAACATCTGTATGCTGTGAGTGTAGCAGTATGCTAACTCTAACGCTCATGATGAAGTTTAACTATAAGCCACTCGTTTCGTTTTGGAACAAACCCCGCCCCCTCTCTTAACATCACAGACACGGGTCATGGCTAACACGTCACCCTGACAGACACCCGTCACCCTCTCATCAGCTTCCTCACGGCCCGTCAGCATGAAGAAGGATGAAGAATGAAGGACAGAACAGCTGGTCCACATGAGGTCATCGTCACAACCTCCTGTTTGCTCCGTTCTGTGCCATAACCTTCACCAGGAGGTCACACAGAGATGATGGATGGAATCAGAGACCGGAGAGAGGATGAAGATGAGGGTCGGAGAGGCAGATGAAAAATGACAAACTCTGAAGAGGAAAACAGAGAGAGAGAGAGAGATAATAATGTAAAGGAGAGGAAGGGAGAGTGGGGTGTAATGAGATGAGAAGATGAGGGTGAGAGGGCAAAAGCAAGAGATTGAGGGTGAAAGAGAAGAAACACAGAGAGAGTAAAGGAGACCGTAAAGGAACACCACGAGATAATACGAGCTCTCTCTCACACACACACACACATGCACACACACACCACACACACACACACACACACACACACCACACGCACACACACACACACAGTTTTACAGCTTCTCTCAGGGCTTTCTCTTTAGATGGAACAACAATATCAAATGAAGATCATTTCTGTCAAACAGCAACAATAATTAGCTCCACCCAAATGCATTACTCAGCTCCACCCACTCCTCAGCTCCACCCAGACGAGTGGAGTGACAGCCGGAGACGTCTGTGTCTCTTCCTCAGAGGCAGAGAACGCATTCATCCGTACTGATCTTAAAACAACAGTCAACTGCAGCCTTCGCTCTCTCTCTCTCTCACACATGATTGACTCGCCCTCCATGTGTTCCCTTCCCTGTGAATGAAGTGCATCTTTCACCTCTGTTCTGCTCTATCTTTCATTTCCTCTCTTAATACGTGTCATTTCCTCCATCTATTTTATCATCTCTGCACTCATTTGTTATCTTACATCTGTCTCGCAGTATTCAGAGAACTCACAGTACTCACAGTATTGATCTTATATAAAATATTATAATATAATAATATTAAAATATTTTAAAGGAAATGTAGTTTAGCTCTACAAAGGTACATTCAAATGTGTCCATTCAAATACCCCACTGCCCCACACAACTGTATGAAAAGATGCCCCCAGCTGGGGTAAATCCTGCAGCGTGAGAACGGTGAGGTTGCAGAACGCAGGTGTAGCTTCTGGTGTCTGTGTAACACACACACACACCCTGCGCTGCTCTGGTGCTGGTATAAGGGGCTTGTTTTTAAAATCACTTCACTGAACATGACTGACACAAACCACAAAGACTGCAGGAATGAGACGAGTGAAGGGTGAGAGAGAGAGAGAGAGAGAGAGAGAGAGAGAGAGGGTGGATGAGTACAATTTATGATCAATGCCGTTTCTCAGATTACATTTTAATTACAGCTTCATCTGCAGTGCTAGTGATACTTACAGAACACACACACACATGCACACACACACACACACACACACACACGCACGCACGCGCACACACACTGTCATGGACATAACAGATACACATTACAAACTGAGGACACTATATTAGGAAGCAGCCAGTCACACAACAACCAAATAACTGAAACCATTTGTATTAGTTTATCTGTTAGTTAGTTCAGGTGCTGTTACTGTCACTGCTCTGCATGTATCATTTACTGTATAATATACTACAGTACCTTATAGAATAATACAGCTTTAAATTATTTCTGTTAAGGAATCAGACATTCATGGATTCATTTGGACACAGTTGAGCTGAGTATTGATCTGAACTCAAAACAGATTCTAGCAACAGAGACCCACTGAGGTGTGTGTGTCCACACAGCGCATGAGACACTGTTCCTGCTGTTCTGCAGGGCTGCTGGGACGTTCCAGCAGCTAGAACATTGTGTTAGCAGCACAGAAGGTTGTGGGTTCAATTCTCAACGACTCAAAATGACAACAAGGCTAGGAGCCAGTTAGGTTAGGAGGTTAGCATTTCAAGATAATTTGCACATAAAACTTTTAGCTTAGCTGAGAACGTTTGAGAACCGCTGCCTGAGAAATGCCTCACAGAAACGTCAGAGCTAATCGCAAAAATGACCCGTGACACAACCAAGGAAAGGAAAAATTCAACTCACTGCAACACTGACTTAGCAAACAGACAGAAGCAGGTCATGCTAATGTACTGTACCAGGAGACTTTACTCCTCCTGTGCCTCCTCTGTCTCTTCTGCGTTTGCAGCTCATTTAGTGCCTCTGTTTTCATCTAAAAGCAACACCCGTCTAATAAACGGTGAGCTTCAAACAGACCAGTGCTCTGACAGATGCCAGGATGGAGCAGAAACCGTCTTTAACCCGATACAAAAATATGCCTGACGCAATCTTGTCTTCTGGATGTAAAGATACGCAGCAGATATAATCCTCTGAGAACCCCTGAGGGAATCTCAGAATATAGTTCAAACCGATGCTTTTTACAAACTCAGCAGCACGGCTCTGCTTTTATTCCCCCATGCTGGAGAAACACACACACACACACACACACACGTTCTGCTACAGCAGGCTGGAGATATGAGCTGGTGTGTGAACGCTTACAAAGTCACCCAGTGCTTTTCAACATCACATCAGTAAAAAATAATAAAAAATAATTAAGACAGAAAAATATTACAACTGCATATTAATGTTCAATTCATTATTGTTAAAAAGATAAAGTAACAAACTGAGACCAAAAACAGAACAAAACATTGAAATGGACCAAAATGAAAAATGAGAAGCAAAAGTCTGCTTTCAGTTTCATACAGTAGATGTGTGTTTCTGAACAACTCTGTGTTCACAGGTATGGGCTGATTGTTTGTTGTCTGTCGTACGATCACCCTCTGCACTGTAAATGACATTTATTCATTGGCATTTCTTTTGTTAGTGGCGAATGCAAACAAACAAATTGAGCGAGGAAACAATGAGCCAGAACAATAAGCCGTAATTATGAGGAACAATTACGCAGCTAATCCACTGAATACAATTAGCGTGTTCAGACGAACGGCTGTGTTGAGTTGGCGTCGGTGAGGATGCAGGTTCTGACAGGTGGCAGGCGGAACGGATCATTAGAACTCACCTCATCTCTCTCAGGAGGAGGCAGATTATCGCTAATCACACGACATTTGTTCGCGGTGGGAAAACAGCTAGCAGGGAGCAGGTTAGCAACATCTCTGGCGTTTGGTTCTCAGATCTTGGATTTGTAATTTGTGCATGAAATATTAGTTTCCTGTGGTTTGTGCATGTGAATAAAACAATATCCACGTCTAGCCAAGAGTACAAATCAATATTAATATAAAAGATCAGCTTCAAACTGTATCAGTTTCCTTTAATTCCTGAATCACTGACAGCATACTGTACACCAGCTCAATTCATTCAACTGCCTGTTTTATTGTTTTTGTTTTGCGTTACACACCAACATGCTCAACAGAATGTGATATCCAACAAAAAATAACAAAATTGTGCCACAAAGTCACAGAATCTCACTGTGGCCTGTAAACAAATGAGTGTGTTTATTGCACACTCTGCCAAAGACAAACGAAACTAAAACAAAGCGTGTCATGGGAAAAGAGGGGTAACAGCGGACTGCTAAAGTAAGCGAAACATCTCAAACAATGAACCAGAGCAGATGGGCAGTTTAAATACAGTGTGATGCATCAAGCACAACATTAAACTACAGTTACACATCAAATAATTTAACAAACACACTGGCCTGTATAGATCAGAGACTGCTAGCTGTATGCAGACAATTAATGTTGTATTCTGCCTAAAGCTTCTACTGAGTTTAAGTATATTATTATAAACATATTATTTTAAACAGGAATATCATTAGATTTTATTAAACAAATTATTCTAAAACAAATTAATAAAAGCTAAAATCTGAATCAGAATTTACTCATAATCTCACGTGTCTGTATTAATGCATGTAAGCAGAATAAAGCCTCATACATTTTTCCTGTGTTCTACACGTATGTTAATGAATCAGAAAAACAGCACACAGAATTCACCATCTTCATCTCCTCAACAACCTGTCAATCAAATCTGTGCCAAGGTCTCGGCTCACACGAGCTCAGGAACATTCAGGAATATCAATCACGCCGGATCAGTGCATTTCTCTCCGGATAGTTCCAGAAGAAGTTTAGGTCAGAGGACAACTAATCAATCTACAACCGCTGGACCGGCCCAACTTCCTGACATCATGGGCAGGTGGCCCCGCTAATTGGTTCACATCGGACACAGCTGTCTATGAATGAGGACCCCTTGTCACGGAATAGATGGGGGTCCAGGTCTGTAAGGACTGTGATTTGTAATTAAGTTTATGTTGAAACTTTTAATTCCAAAGCGCTGTCTTGGGGACAAAGCATTTGCATACAAATGAACAATTTCCTGTTTGTTCTGTATGCAAATGCTGGAAAGAGCTAAACGTGCATGAGTGTGTTTGTGTGCGCGGGTGGGCGGAGCTTGGCAGCTCAAGATGAGCGGCTGACGAACGCCATGCCAGACGCCCAACTGAGAGCCTCCAAAAACCAAAAGAAAGGCAGTCTGCACTATCAGAGCAGGACAGGAGGTGAGCTGAGCTCGTCCCTGAGGGAGGCAGAACTCGGGGGACTTGTACCAGTGACCTTTTTTGTCTGCCACTCACACCTGAACACAACAGGAGGGGAAAGTTTGCATCCCCGTCCTGTCATGAATACATTTACAGACCTCAGGCCTGGGGTGGGAGGAAAAGTCATGGTGCCAACCCAACGATAGAGGACACAGTGTCAAATGGCTACATAAAAAGGCTAAATATTTAGCAGCGCCATTAATATTCTCGTATCGTTAGCAGTTTGTGTCGAAGTCTGACCTTCTGTAAGTCTTTGTGGGTCATTTTTGCAACAACAGTAAAAAACTGCAATCAATACACTTGCATAAATGAATCATTTATAGTAAACACTACAATGTTCCATAAAGACTAGAAAATTACAATTTCATGCTGGCTTTAATTGGCTAAGCAGGCCAAAACAGATAAACTGGTTAAAGCCTACAGTGGAAACTAATTAAAAAAGGCCAAAAATGTTTAAACATTTATTTAGCTAATGTGGTTTAACCAATAATACACCATCATCTTATAGCTCAGCTATAGATCAGTCTATCATTGCAAAAAATGACCCAATATCTTGTTCAATAACACCTGCTTTACCAGTTGACCTGACCGCAAGAATCTGGCCTTTCAGTCAGGATCAATGAACAATTTCACAACGTTTAATAAAGACTTCCTCTTAGGAAACTATTGGATACCGCTCACTGACTCTGAGTTCAATGACGTTAATCAAATTTCTACAATAACCGTTTCACTTAAAGGACAAAAATGAAGCGTTCTTCAAGCGAGCGTGACTTATGTCATTTTCTTCAGAAGAGGTAACCTGAGGGACTCCAACGATCCAGCACTTTTAAAGACTGAACCCTTAAGATCACAACTTAAGTTAGAATGAAATGAACCTTTAGAACATTATACAGACACAACGGAGTACAGCTTTGTGAAATACACTTAATCGCAAGATCTTTACATCCCTCTCCAAATCAAGACATGACAAATCATGTCACCATGCAGTGATATATATGCAGAACAACAGCAGGGCTATATATGAAGTCTGTACTACATCATAAACACAGATGACAGTTTAGGAAGCTAACATCTCAGAGACTCTAATTAAGTCCAGTGTGGTTTTACAGCCAGCAGAACCGAGTCAACTGAGGAGTTCAGATCAGAACAGAAAACAGAAAGTCACCAGTGATTTTCAACATCTAAAACATCTTCCATTAAATACCTGCAGTTCTTAAACTCATTTTTAAACTCCACATTTTCACTAATTCTAAAAACTGTGGCCAAATTTACTCAAAGCTACACTCTGATAAACAGAAACTCTTAGATTAAAACACTCAAACTTCCAGAAACCAGGAGGGTGAGGACTGTTTTTAGAGAGGAAAGCGAGGGAACGAGGGGAGACATATTTCAAACGGTGCTGCAGATTTTGTTTTGAGAATCTCACACATGCTTCAAAAGTCACCACAACCGTTAGCGATAGCTCACGTGCAGTAGCGTCTCGTCTTTCTGTGCTCAATTACACCGGCTTGTTTTCACAGCCTGTGAGGAAAGATGAGCCCCTCTTTAGTCGCCTCGCTGCCAGTTTGGCCGATAATTCAATCATTTCATTATTTAAATAATGGAGTGTTTGTGTCAACACTCAGTTCTCTCTTTGTGCATAATCACGGCTGTGTTTAGATGTGCTAACTCAGGCGGAGAGTCGGGTGATAACGGTTTATCGTCTCCACGCTCTCTCACTCCAATGAATTACAGCAGCAGCTCACTCAGAAAAAAACACTTGATGTTGTTCCAAACACATCTGCTCTTGTTTTTTAAATTAAATTAAACACAGAAATTCAATTCAAAAAAGGCAGAAATTCACCCTTTGACTCCATGTCTCCATCTCTGTCTGAAACATAAAAATACAGGTTACTGCATTTAAATGAAACACACTGAAATTATAAATCAATGTTATTAACGTACTGTTGTGAGGTAAGGAATATACCTGTCAGGAGCGGGAGGTTGAGGAAACAAGATCTAATCATTCCAGGACGGGTGGAAGGGGAAGAACCCGTTCTTCTGGGTCCAGTCATGCATTAGTGCTTCACTGCTGCACGTGCCCTACAATCTGCCTGCAGTATGTCATGCACTGGGGAACAAATGCAGGCTGCAGGTTGATGAAATGCATGAACTGCGGGTTGCAATTCTTCACTGCAGGCTTACAGCACGTGACATGAAGGTGATGCAAGTTCTCTGACTGTTTTCTGTTTACACTGCAAACAAATGTGAGGCTTGTTAGATTTCACCCAAAATTCAAATTCTGTCAGTATTTATTTGCCCTCATGTTGTCATTTGAGTTTTATTTTCCATGGAGCAAAAACGTTGACTGAACGTTCCTGTCACACAGCATGAGTGATAAGATGGGTAAAAATAAAATGCTAGCTAACGTTAGGCAAACATTCTCTTAAAGTTATTAAAAACATGCCTGCAGTAACATTACAACATTTTGTTCATCATCAAGCAATAACAACGATGCAGTCTTTTAAAAACTGGCCATTCATCATCATTCACAATATTACACTTAGTTCTGATACCCTGTTTCTGAAAACATCTCTCCGCCCCACTACACTCATCTTATCATCCCTCCATCCACACAATGATAACAGGTGTTACCCTGTGTGTCTGTGGAAAGGTAGATACATCATTGAGTTAAAGGGCTGAATTCTTACTCCAGCTAGATCTTTAGACGTGCATCTGTAAGCCACCAAACACCTGAAACTCAACTCTGCCAGTATCTGCTGACTTTATTCTGTTAAAGGCACTGTTGCTAATGCTAACCTCCCCTGTGTGCCCCGAGAGCTAAAGAGCAAACCTGCCCTGCCTGCAAAACGTACCAAAACGCTGATGCTGATGAGATGATGAGGAGTGGGAGGGGCAGCTGACAACACTTCCTGTTGTGTTGGGTTTAAAATCCGTGCGACGGGAATGCTAATCTCTCGCTGCTAACACCACACCGTCATTATCCGCATGCAAACATCTGACACTCCTAACAGATTCATTCAGAACAATTAAAATGCATTAAAGCCTACGGGAGCCAATTATGTAATAAAACAACTAATTATGCATTATGCCTGAGGTTACTGACTTTTAAATGGATAATGGCTACACCTTTGGGTAGAAGTGAGGAATTTATGCTGACAAAGGAAAACTTTTTAAAAGTTTTAAATTCAGCCACAGTCTGAACAATACGATTTCCTGACTGATCCGGCTGCTAGTTCTGTTAGAAGCACAGAACACGCTACCAGCACAACAGACCCAAGGTTTTTTTATTACACAAGCCACAAATATTGAAGTTACTCAGTAATTAAAAATATTGAAGCCCTCTACTGCCTCCTCTGTTTAAAATAGCAAAAAAGTTACAGATTGCAGCTTTAAAGAAATAATATGCTGTTGATGCTAGTAACTTCCTGGTTACCTCACACTGAATGTGGGGTGGGCAAAACTTCTGCAAACATCTGCAGTTTCCATGCAGATCTACAGATGATTCATAGCTTACGATATTATTGACATTTCATTCTTTCTTTTCCTTATTCTTCCCTGCAAACGTTTTTTAGTGCAGGATTCCCCATGATGCCTCTTTGCATTATTCTATATTTGCTCTCTCTGGATATAACCTTATCTGTCACTGTCCGTTCGCTGAAACCATCAAACAGACAGATGTGAACATTCAATCGTAAACATCTGAAAACTCTTTTTTTTCACCCTCTGTTTCTCTCTCGTCTGTATTTGTGCAGCTTGTGTTCTTTATTCTGTCTGTACGCTGAATCTGCCCTGTGACAGCTCCTGTCAGATATTTCACAAACCTGACACGGTGAGAATCACAAAAGCACCTGTGTGTGTCATAACAACGTTGTGTTTCAGCAGGTATGTGTTACAGACAGACTACAGCCACTGACGCTTGATTACAATCATCACAATCAGTGGAGGACTAAAACTCCTGTAGGAGAGACACAAGACACTGTGTTTTACTCAGAGTGCTGTAGGGCTAACGGTGTGTGTGGTATATATGATGCAGAAAGGTACATTTTCTGTTCTGTGCAATATACATAATATGTTCAGTATGCAAATTTCCTGTCAGCATGGAATACCCGGAAGAATAAGAACCTATCCAGTATTTTCCGCTGCGACACTCCATACAGAACTGTATGAAATATTGTATCCCACAACGCACTGGGGTCAATTTGACCTTCTTGTTTACAATGACACCAAATATAACATTTTACACACAAAAACATGCTAAATAAATAAGTCTGTACTAATTCTGATACCTTACTGTGATTTGCTGAACTAAACGTGCAGTAAGGCCATGTGACAATGTAGTGTACTACAGCTAGAAAGCTTGCATACTGTTCCTAATACTGCTTTTAAGAGGCAACGTCTATTTACAGTAAGTGCAAACAGATGCCCTAATTAGCAAGTAATATTTAATTAATGTTCCCCACCATTGCTCAGACAATTTATCCTTAATACAAATAACATTAAGTGCACTTAGGCTTTCAGTGCAAGTAATTGTAGCTGCTTTCCTCAAAGACTTACATATTTGTACTACTGTTTAAACTTAATGCCAACAGAACTTTATATAATTACATTTAATTTAAGCACCAAGCGTCTTAATAAAAACCATTAGCCAGTAAACAGCAGACATTTTAAACAAGCTAAACTTGTTATCCATGCAGGAGGCAGCAAGAAGCATGTTAGCTAGTATTCCCAAACTTCCTGGTACACAAACCTCCCACATCCATATTCCTTCCTCTGGCAGTCCACAGACGCAGAGGTTGAGCAGCTAGTTTTTTCACACACACACACACACACACACACACACACACACACACACACACACACACACACACACACACTCTCAAGTGTGTGTTTTAAGGGAGCACTTGTGTGTATTTGTGTGTGAGAAGTGGGTGACTATAAAGACCCGGAGCTAAATGACTCCCTGACACTGCATACAAACTCACCCACACAGGGTACCGACTCCACCCACTTGCACCAGCCTCATCCTGCCCCGAGCTCCAGCGCTCTTCATCATCACACTTACAAAACCCACAACCAGCAACACGATCATCCATAAAACCTGTTTGTTTATTAAAACAATTCATCTGCTGGAAACACAAAACATTCTCATAATGTTGGCTAACATTCTCAAAGTTATCACAAACATTCTTGCAGTATGAAATGTTATGCAGTATGAAGTCTTGAAATGTTTAAAAAAAAGTTACAGATGCCTGATAAATGTTCTTATAACCAAGCAGTAACGTTCGAAAAACATTTACATTTACATGGACATTTTGACCATCCCTGCAACATATAGAGTAACATCTTCAAAATGGAAACATTACTGAAACGTTCTTACAACCTACAATTGTGAGCACAGCCATTATCAGATATGCACGTTGTCTCTCTCTCTCTTTATTCCTCAGGGGCGAGCGAGAAGAGTGCAGCAGGACATTGGTATTCAGCTCACCCACACACAGTGTGCTGAGGATCTGAGATCTGGACTCTGAGAGTTCCCTAGTTAACACTCATCATTAGACTCGCTCACACACACATTCACTCACAGTGGATTATTCCTGACCAAGCTCTACAATGTAAACACAGACGGTTTCACGGCTCCATAAAAACAGTGATGGATCTACAAACACCGCTCAGTTAATGCACAAATACACACCCATTCTGCAGCGCCACCAAAACACTCCCACAAAACCCAGCCAGTCATGGAAGAACCAAAGCCATGTTTAAATAAGAACATCATTCAAAATGTGAAACTTTATAAAATGTTTCACTTTTTATGTATGTAAAATAACATTGAGAGAACATTCCTAGCAAACATTTTGAGAACATTTCCTCTTAGCTAGGCCGCCAATGACAAGAGCAGAATGAAGCTGGGCAGGTGATGTTAACATAAACACATTTACATATCAAGGAAGCAAACAGTATTTCTGCAGCAGACTGGCACGAGACGAGAGTAATGATGAGGCAGAAACGGGCTGGACCGCCGTGTGGATGTAGGGGCGGGTGTATCGATCGCTGCTTGTGCTCTCAGGTCCAAGTTTAGCTGTGAAACGGGGCGACGCTGACAGACTTAATCAATGGAGATAAAGGTTTGGTTTCTGCAGGATAACTGCAGTCTTGTTTCTCAATCAGCGTACAAATGCCCGATCACAAGCGCTGATGTCAGCTATCCAGACCTAAGCAATGAAGACACCATTAGTTCCACTAACTTGTTGGTTTTTGAGACGTCTTCCTCTGTTAACCTTCACTAAAAACACTGCAGGCAATTTCCTCCGTGCACAGTTCTGTGCACACCACTTAATCCAGATCGAACTACATTATGCGTGAGGCTGTAATTAAATGGATTCGCTTCGTTTAAAGGTTCTCACTGATTTAAACTTTCCTGGACGTCTGACGCAGTCGCATTTAACTCCCGGTCGCCCCCGACTGCCACTGAGGAGAGTTCAAATGACATTTTTGCCTGAGTGAACGTGCAAAAAACTGGAGCGATATTTCAATTTCCTTCTGAAGTTCTCATTACTTCACGGATGGCAGCTGAGTTCATTTCATTACAGCATCAAGACAAACTCTTAATTCTAACAGAACAACTAATTATTACATCCACATTCAGAATAGCCTTTCTTGATAGATTATGGGAAACGGCTCATTTGAACAGTGCTAAAGGGAGTCAGAGGTGATTGTCTCTCTATTAAATTCAAAGCCTTTAAACTGTGGATTAAATCTCATGTCACACAGTGGTACAGTCATTAAACTCTAGAGTAAATGAAATCTTCTAATCTAAACGCTCAGTGTTTATACACATCTGCCATTAAAGCTGATGTCTCACAATGAGACAAACATTTTAATAAACAAACACACAATAAACAGCTGTTCAATTGTATGCTTTGTACTATTTGTGCATAATAAATAACAATTAACAAATAAGATTATTTAACAGTAGAAAACACAATTTAACTCCTTGTATTTTAAAATGCAAAATAATGCAAATGCAAAATGCAACAAAATTCTATTTGGTCAAAATGAAGTTAAAAATAACCTTTCACAGCAAATATTTAAATAGCAAGATGAATATTGTAGGTTTAAAAAAATGAGGTCTAATTGTTTAAACTAATTATTTATCCTTACAAAAAACACCATCATACCATGTGAGAATCACCCTGTTCTCTTGTCACCCATTAGGCTCCATGGATCAGTGATTTTATTGCTTTCCAGTGTGTTCAGATTTGCATCTTAGCAACAACAGCTAGTAAAAACTAACAGGCATCTCTGCAGTGTGTCAGGCTGCCCGTACAGCAACACAATGAGGAGGGACTTGAATCTGGGGTGACTTCACTCACATTTGCATTTAAATCAGTGAGTGTGGAAGCAGGAACCCATCGCTACAGGATCTGAAGCTTTGGGTAGCTAAACTCCTCATAACCTTGAAGCCATTGGAATGCAAACAGCTTGTAAATAAAACTAAATAAATCTGTGCTTGATTCTTGCCAAGTTTGTGAGAGACAATCTGCTCCTATTCGACTCACTACACCTGACAAGTATGCAGCGTATGCTATGGTATGGCTCCTTTGGACATCATGGCAACCACCTATAAAAATCTGAGTACAACAATTAGGTCACCAACACTGACAGTGTTTTTTCAGGGAGCCAATCAGAGGGACTTCAGGAAGTGATGTCACACACAGCTACCTTTAACAATCAGAGCTTTGACCGAAACACCAGTTAAGATGAATTATAAGTCAACAAAACATTGGAAAACATTGGACAACAGAGATGTAGGATATACTCACTTATGCAGGTTTTAAAGCTCTTATAATGCACAGAATAAACTTCAACAGGCTTTATTTGTGTTTATAGGAACGTGAAAATCTTCAGAGGATATTTCAAAACGATTTGTCCACAGATCTGACAGAAACGTTTATCTGAAGGCCAACGAAAACTGACTGTTTAGATGTTGCATAAACCCAAAGGCACTTATCAGAACACACAAAATGACAGAAAAGACTTTTATAACCACTTATGTTACAACGGCCCAATCAAACTTCAGCATCGACTACAGTTAAAGATTATGTCACGGCAGCTAGAAACACGATGGCAACCGTAGTGAGAAAAACAATACAAACAGCAAACAACAAACTGGTTCCTAACATGTCTGAGGAGAATGTGAGCAGGCAAACCTGATGCTACCATTAAGCTCAGATGTTCTGGGTGGTTGCCAGAGTGTTGCTATGCGGTTGCTAATGTTAGCACATGGTTGTGAGGTCTTCAGTGTTTGAGGAGTAAATCTATAAGCTATGCTGGTCCCTAGACACGACTGTGTTCCCTCTACAAATTTCAAGTACAGGCAGAAGTAATACCATTGCTTGCCTTAGATAACACCATAAATAAATGGAACTGCACTTTTACTCTTATAAAATCATTTGAGATCATCTCTTTACCGCTGACTTCCATTTGACCATTCTTTTCTTCTATCCATCCCTCCATACTCTACCTTTCTGAGGGTGTCTGAGAGAGAGCAGAGCTTTACACTCTTTAAATCAGTTTCTCCTCTCTCTTTGGCGTCTCACACACGTCACGTTCAATCAGAAATGACTGCGCATTGATTATCGCACAGCCTTAAATCGACCGGTCTGCAGACACCAAGGCCTTGTGTTTAATGGTGATATATATCTGGAGGTGCTTCCTGCATTCTGGAGTGGATCACGTCTATTTTCTCACATTCTCCTGGGAACCCTGAGGAATGACACGGGAGCCACTGGTTTTACTTCACTGGAGACACAGGCATGAGTCACACTGGCAGCGACTGCACAAGGTCTGCACAGACCGTCATTCTCCATGCCGAAAATAAAGGAACATGAGGGACACGTACCTCCACCCCAGCGCTCTGTGTACGTTCCTCCACACAGCAAAAGTAGGTTTTATCCTCCCAGCTAACAGGGAACATTCGCAGAACGAATCAGAACGTTATCAGAACTGTTGCGGTAACATTATTCCTGAGCTGTTAAAGAAATGTTTTAAAAATGTTATATAATTAATACATAATTTAATTACATTTTTAGCACAATAAAGCAATGACATTACATTAGTGTCTATAAACTGGATGTTTTGAAGATTCCTAGAACATTCAAAGCAACATACAAACATTTATATTTAACATGGGGAAAATATTCTTACAACATAAAATAGTTTATGCATGCACCAGACACAAGACCAGCAGGAGTCAGTTTTACTGAAATGGTACGGCCTTGTTGGGGGAACAGAAAACAGTTTATGATGTTCCCACCTCATTACAGACAAACTCCAGCTGATATCACATCCATCAGGGTTGGAACTGATGAGGTTTTGGGAAGATCTGACAGCAAAATGAGTAAATTATTTAAAAACAGGCATTTTATATTGACTCTGTTTATAGTGGTTTGAAACAGACAGGCTACAAACAGCTCAGCTCAACACAACATGCTGGTAAATAAGGTAGATTTGATATGCAGAATCACCGTGACTTTCCATCGGCCAAACCAGACGGACCGTCTCGCATATAATCATCCGGCAAATCCACTTGTATTTCTCTTCTTTGAGAGCGAAGCCACAGCATAATCGGGCACAGATCACATCACAGCCCGATCGGTACACCTGACTAAACATTCTGGCCTTAGATGTACCAATACTTCACCGTGAAGAAACATCTCTCCAACCATCCACAGCCTCCAATTCCAACTGATTTCTGATCTTCATTGCTGCTCATCGTTTTGCTCAAGTTAATTCATTTGGCAGAGTGAGATTCATTTGGAGTAACTCCTTGCTATGCTAATCATTGAATCAGTTCATCAGTGTCTGACTCTCCTTTTGTTCGCCAGCTAAAAAACAAACAAACATGCTCAAAGGCTGAAACAGATTTCAGTCTTGTTCCATGGCACCAGCACTAACATGGAGAACTAAGGTCTGAATTCATTACTTTCTCTCCATCCTAATGAGACATTCAGTGGGTACCATATACAGACAGTATATACAGTATATGACCATACATTTAGACCGCATTACTAAGTGATGTCTGTCAGAATATGAAGAGACTTTGAACCCAGATCAACAACCGTCTACCCTGCCTCTAACAAGTGCCTGTACGCATCATTTACCAGAGACACGCTCTGTGTGAGGCCGTGGTTTTCTGTGAGTTTGTCTGATTTTGTTGTTTCATTAACAGGATGTGTGTGACTGTAATGAGGTGCGGACGAACCCCCCCTCCGCTCGGCAGCTCATTGATCAATTCACCCAGTGACTCCATTACCCAAAAGAACCATTTGTCAAACTGATCATTTGTTCAGTTCACAGGAGATTGTGAACTAAATATAAAAACTTAGCCGCTAGTTTTTTTTGCCACCCGCTGGTCTTGTTTTTTCTAATGGTGAAGCAGAAAGCCTTCAGTCTGGTGTGATATCAAACCATGAGCTGTAATCATAGCGAAACTTTACTGTCAAAACATCACAAAAACATCACAGTTAATCTGTTCTGTTATTAAAACCTGCAAAATGCTGCAATTCTGTACAACATTTTGACTAACCCAAAGACCCTTTAAGACCACTTTTTTCACTTTGTAACCATCTTGGCGATCCTGTTGAGACAGAAATCCAACAACACAGTTACAGATCCTAAAACTACCTGACTGTGAAGAAATCAATCTCTAATTGCTGCCTACGTTTACATTTCATTAACACAAAATCTAACAACAATGGTACCAAATATGCCTCAAATCTGAATGCTTGTTTTATGATTGGTCCAGCATGCAGCATAACTTTACCAATAAATCTTAAATTAAAGTAAAAATGTTCTTTTCTACAACAGCCATATTGAGCCTATTACATATAACATTTTATCCAATTAATTGTTCCAACAGTCTCCATTTGTTTTAAAGTTTATTGCTGACAGCTTTTTTATGGTAATATATGGAAATACAGATATGAAAGCTGGCTTTAAAAATGTGAATTCTGTGCATTGTCTTACCAAACATGTCTTTCAAAGGCTCTCGCTGAGGTACATTATAGACAGTATAACAATGGACTTGTTTCTCAATAGAGATGATTAATCAGGAAAATAATTATGCTTCAGTGGTTAATTACTCAAATGACTCGACTGGAACAAATTAACTTGACTATTAAGGGCTGCAGTTCTTATCTTGCAGTAGTTACAGGCGTGGAAATTGAATTTAGACACACAGGTAAGTATGAATTCATTTGACACAGTTTCTGAAGGTCGCAGTTACACGTGTCTCCATTTCATGGTCTCTCTTAACAAGCGTTCTTACATAAACCCCTGTCCAGCCCCTCACTGTTGCCTAGAGCTCAGAGCGGCTTTAGAGAGCAGAGCTCTCATTTGTTATCATCATGTTGACAGAGGTTGACCAATTAAGGGCCCTGCTCTGATACCTACAGTGACACCAACCTGCTACCAGGAGCAAGGGCCGTGCTGGCAGAAGAAACGAACCCTACAGCCTCCTTGCTCGGCTACGTATGTCCCACATCAATGCCCTTTAATTAGCAGAGGACCTGGAAGAAACAATGATTTATCGAGTGTGTACCTGGTCACCTGTGTATAGGAGTGCACTTCTCATCTGCTGGCTTGTCAGTTTAACACTCATTTAGTACATTAGCATGCATACTTGTGTGTTAGACACAGTACAGTTAGGACAGAACAGAATCTAAATGACTTTGTTTGCGAGTGTGCGCTTCATTAGCTAAGCCAGCTGTAATGAGCTCAGGTTTACAGTTCATAGCCAGCGGTAGCTGAAGAGCGTAGCTTGCTAACGGGGTGTATTTATTGGTGCCGTCCAATCAAAGGCCAGCGCTGTTACCGAGTCACCCTCACCATACGCATCCATACACTTACTCTGCGCTTGTTTACACCCGTCTAAATCTCTCAGAAACTCTCTGTGAAATTCTGTTGTAGTACAAGAGGATCTGTGTTATTTAAGTTTAGATGGGAAATCTTACATATCTAGCGTGATTTATTATCCTCGACTCACGTGACTTTCCAGCGAAATTTCAAACAGATTTTGCGAGTGAGAATTCTCGCTGCATGAAACTGCTTTTATCAGTCAACACTTTCATCTGCCTCCATGAAGCCGAGCTGTGGGCCTGATAGGATTTCTGCAGGCAATAGATGGTGTAAACATCTCCACCAGCATCGCTCTTCTCAACTTCTCACCAGATGTCCTGGTGCTGCCACCTGGACCAAATGTTACATTTACAGATAAAGTGAAGGAGGGTCTCATCTAGAACTGTGAGGACCCCCGGGGCACAAACACTCATATGCCCTTGAGGGGCTCGTGGGAACCGGTTGGTAGGGAGATTGTTGCTCCAGTTTCTATCGTGACTGCTTGTGCTTCTCAAGCAGTGTGGCCTAAAGCTTTATGCCTCTCAGGACTGATCTGAGATCAGTATTTATGCTGTACGGCCTCAGTGGGTTCCTCAGCTACCTGCAATCTGGGTCAGTTTTCGCATTCTTTTGCAGATCTGTTCCCAATGTGTGAGTAAAAATAGGGTCAAAACTAACAGAAATATGTAGGTACCAATGTACTGCCACAGAGTCCTGAACACACACACACCACTGACTGAAGTGTTCATTAACTCTGGAGACACCACAGGAACACAAAAACAACATCAGCGCTCAGTGTTTTTCCTCACTGTGAATTGTATGACTTACACCTGTCAAAACTAATACCAGTTAACTCAAGTGTGTGTGTTGTTATTCTGTCTCACACACACACACACACACACACACACACACACACACACACACACCTCACGTTATCTACTGCAAGCAGGAAATCAAGCACCTGGCGTTTACTACACAACCGCTTCAACAAAACAGATTAAAGATGTTTTTCAGAGCCACTTTCATCCTGCTGTATGAAGAAAGATAAGCAGGCATCTGTAGACGTCTAACCAAAACGTCAGTTTAGAAACACTACATAATTAAAGGTATATATAACAGAA
>JBAJNP010007420.1:0-22626 GCA_036877545.1 Yasuhikotakia modesta | reverse complement strand
AATGATGGCCTTCTGGACAGCAGTCAGGTCGGCAGTCTTACCCATGATTGCGGTTTTGAGTAATGAACCAGGCTGGGAGTTTTTAAAAGCCTCAGGAATCTTTCGCAGGTGTTTAGAGTTAATTCATTGATTCAGATGATTGGGTTAATAGCTCATTTAGAGAACCTTTTCATGATATGCTAATTTTTTGAGATAGAAATTGGGTTTTCATGAGCTGTATGCCAAAATCATCAATATTTCAACAATAAAAAGGCTTGAACTACTTCAGTTGTGTGTAATGAATCTAAAATATATGAAAGTCTAATGTTTATCAGTACATTACAGAAAATAATGAACTTTATCACAATATGCTAATTTTCTGAAAGGACCTGTATATGATATAAAACGATAGTTAAAGCCATACCTTGAATTGTTTTAAACATATAACCATTTGAATTGTGATCGTCTACCCTTTTTTTGAGAATATTGAAAACTTAACAATATTGTGTGTAAAGTTTTTTGCCTGTGTTTTGTTATCTTTAAAAATTAATTCCTTTCAGATGTATAAACTATTATTTTATAGTTTATATTATAGTTTACATATAATATAATATGTTTGTATACATATATATTATATTAAACCAGGCTGAAACTGAAACTATTTTAAAGTTTTTTATAAACATTTAAAATACACATTTGGTGTTTAGGTGTAACGGATTAGAGGAAGAAGTGCTGGTAGAATCCATGTGCGGAGTTTATTGTAGGTCGATAAAGGGCAGGCAGCAAACAGGGCAGGCAGCAAATAATCAGAAACGACAGATAGGCAATGGTTAGGGCAGGCAGCAAACAGACAATGAGACAGATAATTAAACAATGTTAGGCAGGCAGGGTCAAACAGTAAATTCAAACCACGCAAACAATCCAAAAATGGTACTCCAAAAAAACTAATCGATGAGCAGAAATAATCATACACCAAATAGCAGACAAGGTAAATGCTCTGTACACAGACAAAATGCAGGCTTACTTGGCAATGAAGGCAAGTAAGCACATGGTTATATAGTCCAATACAGGAAGTGGCATCACAGGAACAGGAAGCAGTGTTAGCAGTGTAGTTCATGTTAAATAAACCTTAACATGAACTACAAATGACTTGTTAACAACAATAAAACATGCTGGGAAATACCACACTGGGATAAGAAAACAATAAAGAATGTAAAACAATTTGGAAGTTACTTGATTGTTGAAATTCTTAACAATAATTACATAATAATAAGTACAGAATTACATATGTGAAATCCCATCCCATCAGGTAGTACTTTAGAGTGTGGACTGCCCACTTGATGGCCAAACATTTCTTCTTTATGGTGCTGTATTTAGTCTCTTTCATGGAGAGTTTATAGCTAATATACAGCAGATATACAGCTCCTTACTCCCCACCCACCAAGACAGGACTGCTCCCAGCCCCTGTCCGATGTGTCCGTCTGCAGAATGTCTGCTGTCTGCTCTGTCCACTGGACCAGGTCTGGAGATCCCTTTTAGTGAGACCAGTCAACGGCTGGTGACATTCTAATAATTTTGTACAAACCGTCTATAATAGCCAGCCAGACCCAAGAACTGTCTCACCTCCTTTTTGGTGTTAGGTAGGGTGACCACCTGCTAATAAACCCAAGGGGGGACAAGCAGTATGTTTCTGAGGGACAATGTGGGACACTGCCTGGTGCTGCGGTGCCCCCACCCCACGGGCAGACTCACTGATAGTGGTTTACCAATTTCTAGCACATACCACCTTAAATGGTATATTAATAATGCCCTATTCCCCTAAACATGTGTAATTGCTGATGTATGCTCATGAATAGGCCAACCAATGTGTATTTTTTTCTAAATAAAGATTCATAATATTTTGAACATTCAATGAATTGACAGATGCACTTCCACTTACGATTTACTTTAGCTATTTAATTTTATTTATTTTTCATTACAATTTATTCACTTTAAATAAAATAGAATATAAAATTATAGGATTAAGAGGAATTGTAGTTGCTCAACACCACAGGAACAGTTGAAAAAAAGTCACTCACAACTCCAGAGGTTCACGAAATGAGAAGGGGGAGGAAGGATGGTGAACTTGCATGTTAGTAAAGGCAGGAGCAGGAAAAAAAATGCTCAGTGTTCTGGGGACACCTTTAGGACTTTCACCAGCATTTGAATCAAATAAGGAAGAAAGATAAGAGACAGAATTAAAGCAACATTCATATTTATGATAAGCTTCCAAATAGTTTTCCAGTATAGACAGAGGAGTGCAAACCCATCACCATCACAAGGTGACAACAATACAAAAAGGTGCCAAGATACAATCCTATGCAAAATAATGACATATTTGACCTAAAAAGCTACTGTTTCCTAAAAGTGACACATTTGCACCCCTGTGGACAGTCCACCAATGTTCAAAATAAATCAAACTTCATCTTAGACAAATGGGGTCTTACATAACTAGGTTTGAATGTGAAGTTGCTCTTCACCTGGATTTTTGACTTGATGAGGTTTACCGAACATCTGTTCCTTGCGTCCATCCAGCATCCTGTCATCAGTGAAAAGACCCTCTCCACTGAAGCATTGGTGATTGGTACACTCAAAAGGAAAGAAGACATTGCTGTGATGTTTGGTGTGTGTGTGTGTGCTTGAGTAAGGTGGCCCACTTCTCCACGACTGTAGCTCCAGACTGCACGATGGCCTGTTGGTGTGGCAGAACGACACAATACTCATCATATAGCGCATCCATGTCCAACTTCTTGCTTAGCTGCAGGACCTCTACAGCTTCACAGAGATGGGAGAAGTTGAATGGGCTCTTCTTTAGTGCCAGGCTAGCCACTTTCTTCTGGTAGTTGGAGTCTGAGAAGTCATAGCGCTGCTCCAGGTAGGTGAGAGAGGATTGGTAGAAGTTGCACATGTCCTCTCTGAGCACAGCTGCCTGTCTGTCTGAAAACTGCTGGAGGAGTACACCCGTCTGGGCCCCAAAGAAACCATCACTCTGTTGTTGCTGTAGCTTGGTTTTTAGGGTGAACATCATATTGTAGAGCTCACAGACAGTCCCATCTTCTTGCTCCAGCACCAGCACAGTGTCATGGAAAATCTTCAGCGCATTTCTGAGGAAGGACAGGTAAGTAAGGAGAGTCAGTGATCCTGTGTGCTGGCACTGTTTACATTATCATCATTTCACTAATCCCTGTTTCATGTAATAACATTTAGATGAAAAAAAAGTTGAGTGCAGTTAAAATTACTTACCTGTAGATCAAGGGGGTTGCCCTCACCATCCTGGTCATCCTTGAACAGCTGCCATAGTGACTTT
Organism: Yasuhikotakia modesta; assembly: GCA_036877545.1. Lineage (NCBI taxonomy): Eukaryota > Metazoa > Chordata > Actinopteri > Cypriniformes > Botiidae > Yasuhikotakia > Yasuhikotakia modesta. Next base: position 19,301 of record JBAJNP010007420.1, on the reverse strand, counting down.
GGGCACTGGTTCTCTCCCATTGAGAGAAAGTAGGTCTTGATAGGAGCCCAGCTGTCATGAAGCCTCTTCACTGCAGGCCACAAGCTCAGCCATCTTGTGGGCACATGTCTAAGCAGGGACTGGTACTCTATCTCCACAAAGGTGTGAATTTACTTAATGCGTTTGGCAGATGAGAAGTGGCTAAAGGTCTTGTTGATGACATTTTCTACGTCGATATTTAGCTGATCTCCTGCGTGTTTTGCACTGTTGTGAACAATGTGGGCCACACAGTTTGCCTTCAAAATGCAATTGTTGTTCTCTTTCAGTTTCTGGAAGACAGAGTTGTCTTTCTCTGTCTTCTGCATTGTCAGCAGAATACGCAGACATCATGTCTAGTCCCAGTCCATTTTCCTCCAGCTTGGTGACTATCTGGTTGTGGATCGCGGCAGATGTTTCATCACTGTCATCAAAGAAATCAAGGATCTTCGTCTGTACTCCCAAGTCTGGCATCCAGTAACGCACTGATAGTGGGAAGAGCTTGTTGGTCCCATGATTGGAGGCATCTGAAGCCACTGAGAAGAATGGCGTGTGGGCTGTGGAGACACACACACAGATGGGATGAACTTAAAAGAGAGTCTCTAAAAACAGATTATTATAAAAAATACAAGATACTGCTTTACTGTTTTGATCATTATTGATTTTATATAAATATTATCTATAGAAATATTTATACCTTTTCAAAAATTATAGTTGCTTTTGCTTGTTTGGTTTGGGAGATAACAAATAGTGAAATGTTGCTCACAATCATGTATGGATACACAGAGCCTGGTTTCACGAAGGCACGGATGAGCAGCACTATGTTAGCTAACGTTAGCTTCTGGTGCAATTTCAGTGAACTGAAGGAAAAGTTGACTTTTAACATACCAGTAGAATAAGATGATTAGCTAACATTAACTAGCTCACATTAGACAAATAGCTAACACACAATGTTAATCCATGAACATAACTTTAACTTTACCTTTGGTTGTTGCCTCTTGTTGCTCATTCAGTGGTCTTCTGAGGACTTTCAAGCAATCTTCGACGGAGACGGGAGCAAGCACATCCATGACAATGGCTTCTGCCTTTGTCCGACCACAGGCCATCCTCTTGGCAATGTCCAAGTACGGATAAATTGCCAGGGCTAGCTTTGTGCCACAATCGCCTGCTCGATATGTTATACACACTCGTCACTTCTGCAGCCGTCACTTTGTCAGCTAGAAAGACGTTTTTAGGTCAGAGAAAAGCATCCATAGATTTGGATGTCTCTTTCTGTTGGACACGTTTCTTGTGAGTCTCCGTGAGTCTGTGTCGTTTGACATCATATTCCCCTCCATGTCCGATTGAGAAGGACGTTTTGCAAAGGTCACAAAAAGCCCCCTCGGTATCCCCCTCAACACCTTTCAGCCACAAATATTCATTTCCAGTCTTTCTTGTACCCACACCTTCTCTTTTTAATTGATGTTTAATCTTTTTAATTGGCGGCTCTTTTTAATTGGCGGTGCCTCAGACTTAATCTCTTTCTCCATTTTTCGAATTGGAAAGCGTGCATCTAAAAGTTCCTTCCCAGTGTGTCTGGTATGCACGTGAGAGTGCTGTCATGACAACAACAAAAAAGTTGACAACAACCTAGTCAGCAGTTCAAGTGAGGGGTGGGTGTGGCAACAGTAGCGTGCATGTTCGTTTGGCTGCCTGGGGCTCGAGGATATAGAGTGACCAACTTTTTTTTGAGCAAGCATTGATTATGCGTGACACGGTCTCAAATTGCGGGACGCATGAATTGAGCTTCAAACACTGCGCACACGTGCTACATGGGACGGGTGGTCACCCTAGTCTTAGGACATGGACAGGTTGTAATCACTGCAGTTTTATCCATTTTGTTATATCAGTTTTATCAATTTAGAGCACCTGTCCATGTCCCAAGTGGAAGCCCAGATATCGTACCTCCACTCATCCAATTGTACATTTCTTTGGGCCTCAGGACTGCCTGGAGATGTTGCTTATGCTGATGGGGATGTAGGACCTTGTCCATGAGGTGCTGGAATGTGCTTGATGCTCTGGATAGCCGAACAGAAGCATGACAAATTGGTGTAAACCATACAGTGTGGTAAAAGCTGTTTTCTCTTGAGACATGGGTGTTAGGGGTATTTGCCAAAATCCTTTTGTCAAATTCAGTGTCAAGTAAAATTGAGCCATGCCTAACTTATTGAGCAAATCGTCAACCCAGGGCATTGGATAACCATAGAACTTTGGTACTCCTTTCACGTTTCGATAGTCAACAATGTCTTGGTAACCAAAACTATCAGGCTGGGCCAATCACTGTTTGACTATGACACCCATGTAAAGTACCACGACCCCTGGAGATGTCTCAGTGTGGTTCACTATGAGGTTGGTTCACCTGGGCTGAGGGGAGAACATATCAGCAAATTCCCGCTGTAAATTTTGGACCTCTGTCAGCTGGACCTCTGTCACCAACACCACCCAATAAACCATGCCACCCCCAAAGATCTTATCATCTCCTTCACCCTGTCACTGATCATAACATTGGTAAAAGGTCACTGTTGTCTTCCTAATGTTTTTTTGGTCTTTTGAAGTGGTACTAGGGTAGACTCAGTGTCTCCCTCAACCCTTTTGCCAATTGTAAATGGACGAGAGTTTAGACAGCCTCCCCAGCTTCAAAAGCATTCCATCAAGGGAATTTAAGATCTTGGGCTAGGAAACATTTGCAGGAGAGCCAGATGTTTATATACATATATCCTTCCTGATTTGCAATAATGTGTCATTATGAAAAACGCTCTATAAATAAACTTTATCAAGACAACTTTAACATGAAATCCAATTATAACAAAGGACAAACCAAACAAACAGTCCAATTGGAGGAAGGGGGGGGGCAAAGGGGAGAACGATAAAAGACCCAGACCACAGCCATGATGGTGATCCACGGTGGAGGCAATGGAGAGAGAAGCCATGAAGGAAGGGCTGACGACTCCTGGGGGCCGACCGACACAGGCAGAGTAGGTGTACGCGGAGCCAGAGGCAGGGATGGAGAGGCGATAATACCAGGAGAGTCAATAATCCCAACAAGGAATCAGAGGGCCAAGGTGAAGCAGATGTCACTGATGACCAAACCGAAGGCAAGGATGCAGAAGGACGCGGTAAAGCCGGTGCGACAGACAACTGAGCTGGAGTCGGAAGGATGGAGGAGCCTGACAGAGCTGGTGGGATGGAGCAACAAGGCGTAGCCAGTAATACAGTATGTAATCCTTAGGCGAAGGATGGTCCACAACAGACCAAGGCAGAACCGGTAGAGACAAGGAAGCCCTGTGGAGGTAGTGGACTGATGGGTCAGGGTGGAGACAGAGGCCCTTCAAGGACAGGTCAAACGCAGAGGCAGAGTCTAGTTTTCAGAGACAGAAGGTGAGGATGAGGCATTGTCCAGCCACGGCACCATTGGTAGCTGGCAGACCTGCAGCTCAGCCACTGTTGGTGGGCTAAGCAGAGGGGCTGTCAGCTGACGGTGTGGCTGATTCACTGTGGCAGACAGATTCAGGCAAGAGTCATTGGGAAATCTTGATCTGACATAGTGATACTAAAACACAAGTCTATGGGACCCAGTGTAGGCTCGCCCTCAGCGTTGTGCAGTGGGCGAAGCCTCCGTTATGGTCATCCCCAGCAAGCTCCACTGCCAGCTCATGCACCTGGTCTGACAACACTAGCTTGGGCTCAAAGGCGAACTTCAGGTCTGTCACACTCTCTGGTCACCTGGGGCTTGAGCTCTCCATCAGTTGTGGGCTTAGACTGTGGGTCTGCACTCAGCGATGATGGAGGGCTGGGCACTGGGTCTGGAGTGGGGCAGTCGGCTTCTCAATGGCCACAAGGGTCATTGACAATCCACAGGATGCCAGCACCCACTCAACATAGGTCAAAAAACTTGAGGACCTTTATCCATGGGCAGATTATCCATATCCATGAAGAACAAAATACAAACACTGAACAAAACAAACACTGAATTATATACACCGTTTACGTTTAGGTCTGGTATTCTGTCACAAGGGCACTCTCAAAAACTTAAAAACATGTGGAATTCAAAACAGACGTGTTTAATACAAATAATCAAAAAAGATACAAGGCATGAACAGGTATGACCAGACAGGACCATAGAACACCCAACATAACGTTAATACCAAACAAGGAACATAAAACAGGAAAAAACTTATACAGGGACACCAAACACAAAGACTAATTACAATCAGGAGATGCTGATTAGACGAGACAAGAACAGGAAATCCAAATATGGGCATACATGGGACAAATCAAACAGACAGTGCAAACAAGGGTGTTACAACACAGTACTTTTAGATACAGGGCTAAACAGGATTATCATTGTCAATTCGTATTATTTTGTTTAAAGCTTTTTATTTATTAATTCATTCAGTGTTGGCCTGCAGAAGCTAATTGATTTTTTACATTTTTCCCACTTCACAAAATAAAACCAAAACGACTAGGCACAGGAACAGTTTCTTTCCTCAAGCAATCTACCTCATGAACACTTAAAAAAAACAAACATGGAACACATAAAACAACATACACACACAAAATGTACCTAATTTCTTATTTGCACATATACACAGTTTATTGTCTAAATGTTTAGTTTAATTTGTATATCAGTTTGTCTTTACTGTTTTTGCACCTTGCACATTGCCTGTATATTTGTACATTGTTTTTATTGCTTGTGTCTTTTATCTATTTGTTGCACTGTGGAGCTTCTGTCACCTCAACAAATTCCTAGTAAGTGCAAACATACCTGGCAATAAAGCTCATTCTGATTCTGATAATAACAATTTACACAGAACTTTCTGTTTTAAAGTTTAGATACACAGATTTACTCTAGTTAAATGTAACAGGATTCATATAAATTCATACTGTACACCATTAATGTACAATAAATAACGATCCGCTAAGCATTACATCCTTTTAAACGGATAAATTTAAGTGTCAAAAAATGTGAAGGAATTGACCACAAGGAGGCACAAGTACGCAATGTCATGATACCTTTAGTCCTTCAGGTTGCCTGCCCTTAAGAAAAACTTCACATTCGTTCATCCGCTGCCAAGTGAGCTGGATGAAAGCTGAGCTGATATTGAGACATTTTACAGCTTTGTTAAAATTATACTTTGTACAAATGGCCAATGCAGGGCTCCAGCTTCTCGGGTACATCCTGGCTTTTTTGGGACTTATTGGTTTAATCACATCTACAGCCATGGCAGAATGGAAGATGTCTTCTTATGCAGGCGATAACATCATTACAGCCCAGGCTATGTACGAGGGTCTCTGGCAGTCTTGTGTGGCCCAAAGCACCGGACAGATGCAGTGCAAAATCTATGACTCCTTATTACAGCTACCAGGTACCCACTATCTTGATTTATTTACACAAATCACTTTAATTGTAAAAGTTGTCTGTAAACTTCAGCCAAACACCTTGACCACTTCCTGCGCATGCTTAGACAAGTTGGGCAAATACCTTGAATTCTTGAGCAAGTAGCATGCATGCTTAAACAAAAACTTTAATTATGTATGTGTTTTTAAACGAAATATTTAAATGTATTTAATAAATAATCAAGTTAATAAATACTTGAATTAATTTCATAATTTCCTAAATTATAATTCATTTAATGTACCACTGTCAGTCAGCCATAGCTTTGTTGTTGTTTGCCTAACTGCTTTTAAAGTACTGCAAAGGAGAAGTTAAACTAAAGTACACAATTCAAACTAATTTATATACAATTTTAATACTTTTCTGTGTATTCATTGTTACACAGAATAGTTGTGTAACAATGTTATGGTCTAAATTATTTCTTTACAATGTTTATTTCATGGTTTTTGGTTGAAATACTACCTTACAGAAGCATGTAAAGATTTCTTTATCAACAATAATAATAAATTACATTTTATGCATAAAGATTTTATTTTAATGATTTTATAGAATGTTTTATTTGATTAGCAACCTAAAAATAGTACAGAAATGTTGTATTAACAGTAACTGTGTACGTAATATTGAGTTAAAGTTTTCTCTCCTTTTAGTTGAAATTCAGGGAGCTCGGGGTCTTATGATCACTTCCATCTTTCTGTGTGGTGTTGCTGTGATGGTAGCTGCTGTTGGTATGAAGTGCACTACCTGCCTGGCAGATGACAAAGAACAAAAGAATAAAGTTGCCGTAGCTGGAGGCGTCCTCTTTATCATTGCAGATATGTTGATGTTTATAATATTAATGATTACATTACTAATACTGTATTTTATTGAAATATCTCATGTGCAATAGTAACACTAAAGAGAAATACAAATGAAGAAGAATATGTAAGATTCTTTGTTATTATTTTTAAGTATGAATTGTATGTTTACTGTAGGTAGTCTTTCAATATTTGTATGTGCAGTTTGCATCATGTGAGGTTTCTTTTATTTCTACAAGTGTTCTTGCTCTTGCTGCCACAAGCTGGTATGGAGAAAACATAAGACGGAAGTTTTTTGATCCATTTACCCCAACCAATGCAAGGTGAGAATGCATCAGGAGTCTGGTGATCAAACTGCTGATCAAAGCATTAAAACAAAGCATTTAAACAGCATTAAAAAATCAATTTGAATTTTTGCTTTTGGGACTTTTGGGACGACTTTTTGTTGGTGCAAAATGTGTAGATTGCACAAAATTTAATTTTGCAATTAGATAAACATCTGACTCATCTTTCCTGTTTATTCACCTTGTCACCTCCATGTCACCTTGCACTGAACTTCCCAACCATACCCTGAACAACCCCTCACATTGCTCATGTCTTCCTACAATCCCTCTTTTAGCCTGTTCTTCTCTGAACAATTCTTGGGTCATAGGTTTATGTAATTTAATCAAACTTTTCTTTCTTTTATTCTTTTAAAAACACATAGAAACTCAGAGTAACTTAACCTAACCGTCTGACTCTAATTCTGTGGAATGATCACTTTAGATGTTTGTTCATTTTGTGATCACAGGTATGAGTTTGGCAAGGCTTTGTATGTGGGGTGGGGGGCCTCGGCTCTTACTATCATCGGCGGTAGTATGCTCTGCTGTAACTGTGGAAACAAAGCTGCTGGTAAATCCTACCCACCTCCCCGCATGGCAGGACGGACAGGAACAGATTGCGTGTGAAGCGTCAATTATTCAAATACTCCCAAACAGCATTTGATAAATGCCATATCTGTTTCTGAAACCTTTCGGTTACTGTGTATGTCATGATATAGTTGCAAATTTTCACATTTTTATATTAAAATGGAATACAATTTCTTAGTCTGTTTTCTTTTCATGTGTCATCAAGACATTGATTCCTCAATATACAAGAAATCTTTGCTTCTAATCAAGGTATACTTGATATAGAAATATATCAAGTATACCTTGATATATTGCTATAGAATAGCAATAAACACATTTTTGTAAGGGCATTTAAATAAAAATATATTTTCACTGATAACACAATTTTACTTTTTAGTTAAAATGTTTTTCATTGTATTTCATTTCCTGCATGTGTTGTTATAATATTAGTTGTAAGAAATGTATAAAAAAATTCTGATGAACCTAATTATTTTGAATTTATAAAGGGCTAACAACATATATTAGACCAGAATAGGTATAGTGTTTGTATTAATTTCAATTTTACTTTTTGAAACTTCTAATTGCTTCCAAGCTAAATCTTTCTTGGAATCTGTGCTGTAGTTGTTTTAACATGCTTTGTGCCCAACCTGTGCAGACCTGCACCACAAATTCCTTCCACAGAACCCAGTACAGATCAACAGGAGAAGGCGGTTCAAAAGAAAATGCCTTTTTTAAAATTAGCTGGAATCAGAATAGTGTATAAAAATGAGCAACTGTAATGTATATTTATAAATGCTTACAGATCCATAAGAAACAACAAAACAGACTTTAATTCATGTTGTGATGTTCAAGCACATGATTTTTCATCCTTCCATAATTTATTTTTGAAAATTTAGAGGGTTATAAAGCTGTTGGTTGGATGAATGATAGTGTAATAATAAATTAAAACAGGTTAACAATTTTCAGAAGTTCACTTTCAGCAAAAATTTTTGTCTGTTAAATAGGGCCAAATTTAGTTTTTTAGTTTGCTTTAAATTCTTCACAATGTTTTTCTCAATTTATGAAGATAATGTTAATTGATGTTGATATACTGTAATGACGCCAGAGCAGATGGGTTAGTAGAATCCATATGCAGTGCTTTATTCGTTAAATGTAAACAGATAACAGGCAATGGTCAAATAACGTAGAACAGGCAGAAGTCAAGACAGGCAGCTAAACATCAGAAACATGGGACAGGCGTGGGTCGAGGCAGGCAGAGAACAATCAACAATGTGGAACAGGCAATGGTCAAACACAGAGCAGGAGCTCCTCACTGTGTCAAAGGCTCTGAGACATTTCCTGCCCCATCTGCAGGGGCATCATGTGCTGGTCCGCTGTGATATTACCACTGCTGTAGCACATATAAACCATCAAGGAGAGATGCATTCATCCAAGCTTTATGCTCTGGCTCACAAGATGTTAGTATGGACCAGGCGCTTTCTGTGATTACAAGCAACCCACGTGCCAGACATTCTGAACTGGGGTGCTAACCTTCTGTCGAGGGGGAACCCACTCTGCAGAGACTGATGTCTCCACCCTCAGGTAGTGGGTCTGCTGTGGCAGTGATTCAGTCAAGCAGCCATAGATCTCTTCGCCTCGCGGGAAAACGCCCATTGTCCCCTTGTTCTTCTCGCTAAAGGACGAGCCTCTTAGCATGGACACACTAGCCCATCCGTGGCCTCACATGCTTCTCTGCGTGTTTCCTCCACTTTGCCTGATAACTCCCACCTTAGCCAGGGTGAGAGAACAGTCTGACTTTGATTCTCATAGCACCCAGGTGGCCTAAAGCTCCATACTTCTGGTCATACTTCTGCTGTATGCTCAGCATCCTTCAGTATCCATGGCCCCTCCCATTATGCACAGACCTCCTGTCCTAAGCAAATGGAGAAATTTACCAAGTGGCTTGTATTTGAGGGCTGGTCAGCTAAGTATCAGCTAATTTCATATCAGTGCTCAGTCTCTGATATATTATGCTTTTTTACAAAACCTCAAAGACAAGGGTAGATCCTTTTCTACTAGTAATGTGTTAGTGTAAAAATCACAGGGATCCAATTGCAGGAAAAATACTTTATTGAGGCTTCAAACAAAAACCATATAACCCAAACAGAACAGGTGGGCAGGTGAAAAACCTAGGACTAGTTCGCAAAAGTAGGTTTTTGACAAAATTCAAAATGGCGGAAAATATAGTCTGGGACAAAAAATGAGTCTGGGACAAACGGTCTAGTTATGACATTTCGCGCTTTTGATTGCTGTAGCGCCCCCCTATTGGCCAGTTGGGCTGATCTCTTGTGAGGTTCTCCCAAAATTGAGGACTACCATCTAGCACCTACGGTTTGGTCTGCACGATTCATTTTAGGGTATAATAATAATAATAATAATAATACAAATTCTAACAATTACAACAGAGTTTCAGCACTTCGTGCTTGAACCCCTAATAATAATAGACTTTACACTCCGAACCAGTATGTACAAATTTGAGTGTGCGTTGTGATCAGTCGTCCGGCAGGGGGCTGTAAAAGCACCAGTGAGGAGCATGTGACTGACAGGAGCTTCCGGTGTCGTCACTGCCATGGCGGCTCACGCGAGCGAACTCGAGGTAGCCAAGAAAAATTTAACTGATGCTATAGGAGACAATGTTAAACAGTGAGTGATCATTATTCACATTATTCAGTTCGGGCAGGACATTCTGTTAATTTGCCCTTTTGATAATCTTGTGTGAGTTATTATTATTCACATCAAATAATAAAGAGGAACTTAACTGTTGCTATAGGACGGTGTGATAAAGAGTGAGACGTTAATGTAAATGTTATTAGGCCTTAATAATCGGTAACTTGTCTGTAATGTTCACGATAATGTGACGCTTTTTTGTTTGTTAGTAGCAGCAGCAGCGTTTGTTGTTCTGCAACAGTAACATGACTGTTTCATTATTATCATTTGCACATTTAAAGACAGGATGACGATTTTTTAATAGCAATAACTAAGTAAAGTGGCGTAGAGGTATTTATTCAAACCTCTTCTGCAGAAACATAAACTAAATCATTTTATTCGGTCTGAATGTGCTACTTGTCAATGTATGTAACGTTCACGTGATGAATGAGGCGTTTGGTGAGCACTCTGAAATATCATGCTTTCAAAGCTACTGTGCTGTTGCTAGCTTTTCTGAAGTTGTCTCCCCAACATTTAATGCCTTAATGTATTTCACTGATCCATTTCTTTTATCCATTATCTCTACTATTTTTTTTCTCATACCCTATGTGTTTAAAAAAATATTTTTCTGCTTTGCAACAATGCACAATTGTGAAATTTTGAAATAAATTTGAATCACTCAAAAAGAGTCTTCCAGCAGGGCTTTTTTCACCTCGGAGACTCTTATTTGTGTCTAATTTGTGTTTTATATGCTCATAGTTACTGGGCCAATTTGAAACTGTGGTTTAAGCAGAAGATAAGCAAGGAGGAGTTTGACATTGAAGCCCGACGTCTTTTGGCTCAGGATAACGGTATAAAGCTATAGGTTGAGTCTATAATGAGGTGTATAGATGACACTAAATAGTTTGACTGAGTGATGTGTCGTTTCCACAGTCCATGTTCACAATGACTTCCTGCTGGCCATCCTCACACGCTGCCAAATCATTGTGTCCACTTCAGGTACTGAACACAGTACAGTGCTTGGCACAGTTTTTTAATTGTTACATGTTTAAATTGATTGCTTTTGTTTTGTTGGGAATAATCCTGACTTGTTCATATGTGTTCTCACAGAAGGGCCAGGATCTCTCCAGTGGACATGTGGATCTGCATCCAAACCAGGCAAACCAAACAGAGGAAAGAAAAAGTTTCCGTCAGTTCGTCAAAAATTTGATGTTAGTTCCTCTGATTAGTGTACACTTCCTGAACCTGTTTAATGTATTTTTTGTTATATTTCAGCATGTCTTGCTTAATATGACACTTGTAATTGTAATTATCATGGTAATTGACTAAATGTTGCTTAGTCTCAGAAAAAAGTACGTACTTTTTGTCTGTAATATATTCAGACAGTCTGTTCTGGTAGACTGTCTGAATATATTGCTTATAAACCAGTGAGATGGGGATGAGCTATTGCATACAGTGAGGGGTGTTTCTGAAGGAAATCTGTTTCTTCAATTGTGTTATTAATTCAGCCAACTTTACGTTACAAACGGATTACAATATTGGATTAAAATAATTAGATTTACTAATACGTAACTTATAATAAACAATATAATTAGCAACAATACCGTGTATTCTGTGTTTAAAGTTTGTGTATTCCTTTTTGATGTATGTATACAAAAGCACTTTTTGTATATACATTTAAAATAAATTGTTGTGTCAACAATTACATACTACATAAAACTGTTTTTTCTTTCCAGCATCGATTTCAGCCTCAAAACCCTTTAAGTGCCGCCCAGCAGTTCAGCCCTCGTGAGGCTGCCGCTGAGGATGAGCAGGTGAGATTAAGTGCTCAGACGCTGCTGCTGCCCACTAGAGGACAGATTGAGGCTCGGATGATGGTGACGGCTTTTGAAATGGGTCTGGACAATGTGACTGAAGACGCTGTCAACTCCATGCTCTGTGCTATAGAGGTGTGCACTTGCATTCACTAGACATTTTTCAAGTCATGATCACATGTGTATGTGTGTAATGATGTAATGATTTTTAGGTGCGGTCATGTTTGCTTGATGTGCAGGATGTTTTATAAAGCACAGATATACTTCATTCATCTGCATCAGTAGATATTAGCTTAAAATCCACAACATCTGAAATAAAATTGAAAACAACAAGTTGGGTCTCAATCTGTTCAAATGCATGATTTGGCATGTAGCTAAGCTCTGATTCTTGTTTTACTAGGAGAAAATAGTTTCAACCTTCTAGTTTAAATGTTAAATTGTTAATATTTCACTTTGCAACCTGATGTCTTTTACAATTTATTTTCTCTTTTAAAGATCCATTTGAAAGATATCATCACAGCTTTGGTTTCACGAAGAAAAGCCTATCGTCTACGTGATGGACACTTTCAGTATGCTTTTGGAAGTGATGTCACACCCCGACCATACCTGAAAAACAGTTTGGCAGCATACCACAGTGTCACAGAATGGTCAGTTTATGTGTATATTCTGTACACTGATAGAACCACACTACTTATTTGATGTGGTTGTGGATTGTTATTGGCTTGTCTTTGTTCCAGCCCTCCACCAACTGCTTCACTTCCTGTTGGACCTCCTCATCAAGTGTTGCCAGACGATGCTGAGCAGCAAGCTGCCCTCCTACTGGCTTGTTCTGCTGACATTATCCCTCCTTCTCTCCCCCCCATAAGTGTCTATGACTTACTGGAAGCTATACAGGTAAAGTGATAAACAATTTCAGCAATAATGGACAGAACATTCCCTGCTGTGAACCTTTGACAGGGCTTGAAATTTACTTTTTTACTTGGGAGCACCAGCCAAAATTTAGGAGCACCCACCAAAAATTAAGGAGCACCACAACTACAAAGTATATATTAAGAGATTTCTTTTATTTAAAAACAACACCAATCAACAACAACAGTCACTTGTTATTGAAACAGTTTTTTTTAAATAATTCGTTCAGATTAATTAAACATTTTAAATAGACCGCCATTTACATTTTGTCAGAACCTTTAGTATTGCAAGTTATTTTGTTTAGTTGTTCAGAATCGTGGGAGAATCGTTATCTGTGTTCGAAACAAAAATTCTTAATTTATCCTGAAACGACGCAGCTCTACCAATTACAATAGAAAAGCCAAAATACACATTCAATGAGATACTGAAAAAGTATGATATTAATTGTATATTGCTATATAATACTAAATATGCTCTATAATCATCATCATCATAACAATAATAATAAAGAAAACATCATCACCATCAGCAACATGTACTATAGGGATGTTTGGGGCTGTCCATCAACCAGGACGCGGACATACACTATCACACACTCCCTGACAGACATGTCGGTGTCGCCATTGATCATAAAAGAGATGTACTGAGCTGACGATACTTTATCTGCGGTAATACTTTATATTCAGACATTTTAAATTACGCGCGGTAGTTCACGTGACAACGGAGCGCAATGAAAGGCGGTGATTGACAACAAATATAAACCAATCTAAGGTCTGCATTAAAGTTAAGAATGTAAAGATTCAGTTTAATTGGTTATGTAACATTTTAGCTCACACAGATAAAATTTCTGGAGCATATGTGACTAAAATGGTCGCAATTTCGAGCCCTGCTTGACCTCAATCAACCTGTTTTATAGGGGGCATTAATGTCTAATATTGTTGCTGTCGGGCAGAATCCTTGTAACACCATTTTTGGGCTTTGTTGTTTTTTCTGTTCTATCAGCTTGAATCAGTCTGTCCATTCTCCTCTGACCTCTAGCATCAAGAAGGCATTTTCACCCACAGGACTGCCACATACTGGATGTTTTTCCCTTTTCACACCATTCTTTGTAAACCCTAGAAATGGTTGTGCGTGAAAATCCCAGTAACTGAGCAGATTGTGAAATACTCAGACGACCCGTCTGGCACCAACAACCATGCCACGCTCAAAATTGCTTAAATCACCTTTTTTTCCCATTCTGACATTCAGTTTGGAGTTCAGGAGATTGTCTTGACCAGGACCACACCCCTAAATGCATTGAAGCAACTGCCAGGTGATTGGTTGATTAGATAATTGCATTGATGAGAAATTGAACATTTTTAGGTGAGTGTATGCTGTGTTAATGTTGGTACACAACAGTTAATTATAGCAGTGTAAGGTATAATGCCAACTTTAACAATACAATGTTTAATAGCTTGCAGTTTTTTATTTCCTGAAAAATTATGATTTTGGAGATATACAGATTCCGTCTGACAGCGACAATATGCTGTTAGATCCGGTTCACTAGTTCTTGCGCATGGCTTCACATCATCTCTGTATTGTTGGGAAAATGACTCATGTGGGATTAATTCTTTGACAGTTAGAATGAACGCAAACTTTGAAGAAATGAGAAACAAAAATAATAATATGAAAGAAAAAAACTTTGAAAATGGCATGGTTTTTAAAAACTTTTGTAATCTTCCATTTTAATTAACACTAAGGCTTTTTTCTTACAGTTTGCAAATCTGTGCAAACATTCTGGCACAAAACTCTTAATTTTGCTTTACTTTTATTGGCTTGTGAGATTTTGATCGACAGCTCTGACTAAGAACTAGACTTTAGTGGAGCGAATTGTAGGAGGAGGTCTGGGTGCAGTTGTCAGTATTATGTAGTGGTTGTTGTAATGGTAGATGAGCTTTCAGGGGCATTACGGAACACCATCATCATCATCCTCAGCCGTACTCCTGTCACCCTGAGGTGAGTTCATGTCATTAACTCTAAATGTCTATCATTGATATCCAATCAATAAAATTTAGTTTTATTTATGTACAGTGATTGACTTTACTCACTTATGTCTTTTATTGTAAGGAGAACCACAAAGGTATAATCACAGTTACAATTAAGCTAAAAAAAAGTTTAGAATTTTAGTGAACGCAAAGTCAAAATGTAATAAGTGAGCTAAATAAAAACATAACTGCTTGAAATTGATTGTCTTCTTATGACTTCTTAGTTAAATATTAGCTGAGGGCGATTTGAGTGTTCAGCTGAGAAGCATCACAAGGATGCCCTCTTTGGCACTCCTGTGATATGTGAAATTTCACTTTGTCCAAATGACTAGTTTTCAAATACTGCCACAGTAAAACAAATGTATAAAGTGACACTTGCCGTTTGAGTTGCACTCTTTAAAAAAATAATGTTTTATTTAATTTTGTTTACATTTTGCACATTTATTTGGGCTGAGAGAGAGTATGAGCCAAGTGTGTGACAGTTGGCAACCCTGCTAACAGACAGAAAAACTAAAATAATTCCACATCTGGTTTCTCCAGATCTCCACTTGAGTCTAGTTCCCGGTCAGAGAGCTTTCCATCTCTCAAATTTCTCTAGCTAATAAGAGTAAAGCAGTTAAGCTCTGCTTGTATGTAGGTTTGTGCCAGAATGTTGAAAGTAGATTTATGGATTCACAAAAACCGTGAAAGCCTAAACAAAAACTTTGAGTTGAGAAAATTAAGAATTGCTAGGAAACAATAAAAAACAATTGGTTTGCCTGTATACCATGCTACATTTTTCTATTGAGATTAGAGTTTTTAATTTCAACTTGATTTGTTATTTTCAAGGTTTGTGTGCATTCATATTGGTATGAAATTAATTCCATATTACTCAATAATAGTGAAACTCAATAATGTGAATTAGCATTTCTGCCCAAGCACAAGGCAGATACAGAAATAGAAATAAGATGGAAGATAGAGTGATGGAATGAAATTGATAAAGTAATTGATTAATCTGAGTTGCTTCAGTGCTCAGTCTGAGTTAATGTGAGTGTGCCTGTACTTCTGAAGACATTACAGCACCAACATAAGATTAATCATTAGCAACAGGAATGTAACTTACTGCCCTAGAACCCATTGCAATTTCTCTAAACTTTCCTGCTTTTTAGATTTGGCTTGTTTACAAATTTCCAAATGATCTTATCTGCAAAATTGTTGAATATTATATTATATAAATATTTGCAAATAAAAAACATTTGTAAAAAAGCACTGACACTATTTATCACATAAAAAATTATCAACTGAGCATATTTTTAGTATATATTTTTAGAGTACATTTTTATAATTGATGCATATAACCTAGTGTTCCCATGCAGTGTTTTTAATGCAATAATGCAAATGTTTTTGCAATAAAATTTGAAAACAAAAAGGTGCATGGAATCCTAGTTTGTGATGCTGTGCTTGCCTTGACTTCCCAATAAATAATTACTGTCCAACAAAACATATAGTAATGAATATAAGTATAGAATATAGTGACAAGCAGCAATTTTCAGGGTTTGTGTGCCTTTAGGCATTTGCATGGGTCTGAAGATATTAGTCATTAATTAGCAGGTGTTTAAAGCGTTTTCCATATTTTTAACATTAGATTTACGAATTGTAGCATATAATATCAATATTGTCTGTTTGTCAATTGTCAAATCGTATCAAGAAAGGTCCCCCCATCCCCCAGGGTCAAGGATTATTTTCAGTTCGTTTTACAGACCAAACTGACCTAGAACTGAAGCTTGTAATCCAACACTGCATTACTCTTTTATGTTGTATTTCTAAAATGTTGATGCTTCTCTAGGTTCATCGCAGAATAATTCCATCACATACTATGTATGCACTGAACATGGAAAGACTTCTTATCAGGCTTTGGCATCCCAGTCATGAAGAGCTAGAACAGGACCACATCCATCGCAAACATCTGGCCACCAGGGAAGGACTGCTCATTAACTGAAAGACAAGTTAGAATCATGATGTTTAATCATCATGTGCAATAGAGCTCTTAATAGGGTTGAAATGGCAAGAAACGTGTTGTGGAGAAACAGTGTGTTAAGCAATGTTTAAAACAATGTTATGGTTACAGAGATATGCTAGTTTTTACATTAAAAACACTTTTTTTGCTAAAGAGAGCAAGTAGCATTTGTTAGCATTTCATACTTCGCTTGTATTTTGTTATAACAATGTGTGCTTAATATTGGTACATTTATGTGGATTTTTCTTGTGCATGTATTATGGGACAAAAGAAACTAACTGGAGCTTTGTGTCTGCATATATAAATTGGTTTTATAGAAATGTGTGTATATTTCTAAACTGAAGTGAAACTGGTTTCCACTGTCGCAATGCATGGAAAAAGTGAGTAAACTTTAGTAGATTTCAAGTGAAGGCTGAAACCCGTGTAACACAAACTTAATGAAAGAGTTGTAAAATCTATGCCCATGAACTCATTGAAGGCACCTGACAGTATGCAGTGTGTGAGAGAATCTGCCTTTATCAGTACCTGAAAGCATTGTTCATATTGTCGTTTCACCTAAAATAAAGGAAGCAACAGGAACTGCTATTGAGAAGGTTTTATTGTTTGCACTAACTAAACATCATAAAGCTGCTTCACCTAATACAGTAATTAATTATTAACATGGTACGTGTTCCTCTGTTATTCTCTGTAAAACTGTAACCTGAGCAGTGTGCTTATCCAGGTTTGAACCTGGTTGCGCATAAACAAACAGTTTTTGGTTTAAAAGTCAGTGTGCTTTGTCTTTTTCAAAATTTAGTGAAGAAAAAGTTTTTGAGTTGTGAGAGAGTCAAATGAAATGCCTTTTGAGCGATTTTTTTAGAGATTAATATTATCAACAACAGTTTAATATGCGGCGTGATGTAAGTTGTGTAGCGTCGTACAGTTTAAACATTCGTTCACACTACGTTTCATACTGACTAAAATATTAATAAAAAAAAGTACAATACATGATAATGTAATTGTAAGCTATCGCGAATAGCGCAGAATAAAAGTGATTCGCGATGTTATTTTGCGTTTTCTGACGTGCTGTAAGGAAGCTCATTATTTAGCTTTTTGGTCACGTTTGCTCGCCATAACTCAACAGCCAGAGTCCATCTGTACAATCTCTTGCAGCAGGCGCTTTCAGGTAAATATATACTCTGCTCAACACACTATTTATTTAAAAAAAACTGTTACAGAAATAACAAATGTACAACAACATTGTACATTATAGAGTCTATAGAACACACACGTTTAACGTTATAACAGCTTTTTGCTACATTTCTTTCTTGAAGTATAGGCTATGTAGCGGAGTGACTGTCGTGTATTATCTGTAGCCAACTCAAAATCATGTGCAGAGAATGTGTTAACAAGGTGAGATAGCAAACTTAGCTACCCTACCACTGACAGATATCAGTTATATAAATGCCATCAGTGGAGGACATTAGCTTTACCACTTTTTAAACTCAGACACAGTTTCATTAGGCAAACATAACAGTAATAGTTTCTAAAATGTGATTGTAATGTAATTGTTGAAATCTAGAAGCCAGGAAATAATAATTTTTTAAATTTTATTTTTAGTCTTTACAATATTTTTCCATGATTCATTAAATGAAAACAAAGTATTTAATGTAAAACTTTATTTAAAATTGAATGTACAGGCTGTCGATTCGTTAAATTACATGTTATTTCCTTACAAAAGTAGTTGTAGTGAAGTTCAAAAGTAGTAAAGTTTCTCTATTAACATCCATTAAAAAAATAATGGCTTATGGTCTGCAGGCTTACCTGTAATTATTTTTATCTGTATTTGGATAAATCCCAGAGGTGTGTGTGACCCAGACCAGACAGTCAACTTGATGATCTATCCATGTCCAATTATCAGATGCCTACATTTAAAATTCTGGTATACAGATAAAAATATTTGAAGCCACTTAAAAACAGATTGGCGAAAGACCAGAGTGAGACCATAGACCATTATTGAAAAAAGACAGACACTTTCCAAAGGACTGGATTTGTAAACAGAAAAAAGGCACTGAATAATGAACATTAAAATAAGCAGTTTGCACATTTTTTTTTATTTACATCACTTCAAAGCTTTATATATTATGAAAAATAAAATTGAGAAATTGTCAAATATATACAACATGAAAAACAGAACACATGGTATAAAAATGCACACATTTATATTATTTTTATTTAAATGTTATTGTAAATTATTAGGTGTACAGGTCCTTCTCAGAAAATTAGCATATTGTGATAAAGTTCATTATTTTCTGTAGTGTACTGATAAACATTAGACTTTCATATATTTTAGATTCATTACACATTAACTGAAGTAGTTCAAGCCTTTTATTGTTTTAATATTGATGATTTTGGCATACAGCTCATGAAAACCCAAAATTCCTATCTCAAAAAATTAGCATATTTCATCCGACCAATAAAAGAAAAATGTTTTTAATACAAAAAAAGTCAACCTTCAAGTAATTATGTTCAGTTATGCACTCAATACTTGGTCGGGAATCCTTTTGCAGAAATGACTGCTTCAGTGCGGCGTGGCATGTAGGCAATCAGCCTGTGGCACTGCCGAGGTGTTATGGAGGCCCAGGATGCTTCGATAGTGGCGAGTGTTGGGTCTTGCGTCTCTCAACTTTCTCTTCACAATATCCCACAGATTCTCTATGAGGTTCAGGTCAGGAGAGTTGGCAGGCCAATTGAGCACAGTAAT
>JBAJNP010007419.1:0-22627 GCA_036877545.1 Yasuhikotakia modesta | reverse complement strand
TGTTGTTGTTGTTGTTGCAGTGTGACGTGTCCCAGTGTGACGTGATGTGGTTTCCCCCAGTTCACAGTGTGGACACAACCGTGTTTGATTCTGAAGACCCTTGGCATCGCATCTGGTTAACTTTAAACAGTCAAAATAAATCTATGAATTCCCTTTACTGCTGCCATATTTGTGTTTGTACATCAGAATTTGAGTTCGTTCTTGAGTGTTCGTTCTCAAGCTCTCCATCAAATCTTAACCCAACAGGGTGCAGACTTCAGTTCCCCCCATACCTTCCTGCCACGGAACGAATGGAGATCTTGACATCTTTTGATACGCAGCATCCACAGGTGGCCGCAACAGTGGCCTTTCAATTCCGATTCCGTGACTGACATCCCTCTCCGTGTGAGAAAAGGACAGAGCGGGTTTTCTCGGGAAGGTCGGCCGAAGAAAGATGTGTAGCGCGGCAGCTCTCGGGACGACGCGGGTTCTAATTTCACAGCTGAGCTGCGTTCGGCTGCGTGTTGGTGCTTGAGATAGACCTGCCTCGCTGACTGACTCTGACCCACGCGGCGATGGTGTCAGTGAGTATTTGTGTTATTTTTTTCTCTTTCTTTTACACCTTCGCTGTCAGATTCATTACCTTGGAGACATCCATCTTTTCAAAGTGACAGTGCATGTAACGGATTGTCATGAAATTGCATGACAAGTTTGTTTTAATTTTTCCTCCAATGTCAAAGCAGACGTGAGCCGTACAGTATGTCATCGAAAGAGGCATTTATGATGTCGTTCGCACATCGTTTTTCTTAAAATAGATGCTAGCAGAAGGTAAAAGAGTGACAATTGGCAAACCATTAACTGTAACAGTGTGGAAAACTAAACGAATTGTGACTGCAGTATCTTCATTCTGATAAACATGTCTTTAAACTCAGACACAATCTTTGGAGTTTCTCCAAAATTTGGAGAAAGTCACCCCCGATAAAGACCCCAAATGAAGCTGAGAATAGGATAAACTGACCCATTTTTTCGTGAAGTTGCCCTGTAGGCCAAGATAAATGAGAGAAAAGTAATATCAATTCTCATATATCAGGGCCTTTGTTACAAGCTGATATTAGAAGGTTTTCATACCCCATACAAGTTTTAAACAACAAATAAGTGTTTCTGTGACCCAATGGTGGGGGTAAAACGTGTCATGTCAAGGGGTAAGTTGAATTATTGGTAAACAAAAATAGAAATAATTTTAAGAGGAAGTGATTATTCATGCACAGTATCATTTCAAAGTCTTGCCTGCTGTTTTCGAAGGTAATTAAACTATTTTTTAATACTTATAATAGTTATAATAATAGTAAATTTGCCTCTAAGCGCACGATCACAGCTTAGCCCAACACTCTTGACACATTTACCCCACAGCTGTCATTATGTGAAAACGCCTCATTAATTCATTCACGTCTAATCTTTAGGCAAAAGATTTGATACATTGGCGGTCCTCCATGCATGATGCATATTTTTACACCTGGATACATTTGTTTGACATAAAATTCATTTTACCTGCTATCAGTAGAAAATTTCATCGAACATGCAAAAAAACTGACGTTTTGGTACAGCACCACAGGAAGCTGTATATTTTCTAAATATAGGTTTAGTGACAAGCATGCACGATTTGGTGGATAAATAAGGCATGCTGACACATCTTGCTCTTCTCTATATATTGATAGTGTCTGTTTTTTCCACAGGTATCCACAGGTGCAGAGCGGAAACATCCTCATAACTTGAATGCGTCACCGGACAGCTGCACGTAAGACTCCTTGAGGTTTAACCGAGAAATCCATCATTAGACAGGAAGTGGTGAGCAAAGAATCTTTGCTCAGGCTTAGAGGGTTTTCTGTATAGCATCGTGTTCTCAAACCATCGATGAATGGATGTAAAAATAGAAGAGGGCTCAGGTCCCTTAGGAATAGGAATGTAATATGTTTTAAGGCACACAACTATTATACATAGAAATCCCAGGATTTCCTGGGGATTAGATATTCCACCCTGCCTGTGATCTAATTTCTTCCCTCGGTGACATTCGATAGCACAAACCTGTCGACCTAACAGACCTACAAGCTTCTGTAAGTCTGGGTGAGTCTAACCCATGCGACAAGCCAAGATTGTGACATGCCAAAGAAAAATGCCTTGGGGCGAGATCGCAGGACATTTACTTCCGCTCGCATCGTTTTCTGCGCCACCCTTAAATGTGTCAAGCCGTGGGTCATTTTTCTACTGTACTGCGGCCAGCACACCCCTCCACCCTGCCCAGGCGTTCGCTCCCTGTGGTTGCAATCACCTTGCTAACGTAACCCAAGTCCGTGTCAGCGGGTATTTTTCGCCAGCCCTTCGGCTTCAATGCGACGCGCTGCAATCTTTCATGCGGACGTCGCCGTGCCACATTCTTAAATAAAGGCAATGCATCACAGGAAGGAAAGGTGTCAGTTAAAGAGAGAGAGGGAGAGGGAGAATGGGGCTAATGACTCAAAACGAACCGTGATAAAGAAACGGTACAGGCAGTGCAGTTGCTGACAGCTGACGTGGTTGCAATGCATTGTGGGATAGAGGTGTACTTGTGAACCTAGAGTTGTTTTGTTTGTAAATACCAGTGAAGGAAAACATTTGATTTTGTACTCAAATTATATTTATTTCACAATGCATTTCATTTCAAAGCTGTATTGTAGAAAGTGAATGAATATATATATACTGAAACTGATGAATCAGTCACAAGTTTTGGTATGATTCTGATAAAACTAATGATAAGAAAACCATATTGTAAAAATATACAGTTAGTCTCCATGCATATAGTCTCCATGCTAAAACCTCAGCTTCAATAGCTCAGCTTGATTTTCAGTTGGAACGCTTTTAATGAGTCATGAGACAGGATCCATGCAAAATATTAATCGTTCCCGTTACATGTGGTAGCTTGGGAAAGAATTCTCCCAGACCAATTACTTAGGCATGGCTGAAGCGGTGTGTTTTATGAGCGGATTTTCTCGACCGTTCATGCCAAAGCAAACCCCCAAACGGACCCAATATTTTGCGGCCGTACGTGGTGAAGTTGGATGCGCATGAAAATGACGGAGCCCCGGCGAATGGGCTTACACGGCACATTTGGTAATTTGCACACCTTCCTGCACTTCAGAGGGGCACAATTACCAGGTGTCTCCGGGGCGGCTGGCCTCTCCGGTTCTCATTGGCAGGGAGAAGCGCACCTTTGCAGCCCCGTCCGGCCACGGCTGCGGCAGCATGAAATGTGCGTTAATTCTCTCCGCTATCTGTACCGTGCAGGGACTGTTTTAAAGCCTGCATGTGATTCTCTCTCTCTTTCTCTCTTTGCCACAATCGTTCCGAAAATGTAGAGAGAGAGAGAAACGAAATGGGTGAAATAAAAACATCAAACAAACGTGTGAAATGCAAAATAGCCTAAGTTTGCGTGCGGTTGCCCCCATCTGCGGCACTTAATGAGAATTTCACCTTGCCGGTTTGAAGGTAATGGAGGAAAATAAAGTGTTTACAGGCTAAAAAAAGTTGGTGTATATTATGCAGTAAGGTAACGCTTTATTAATGCAATAGGCTCCAGTGTTGAAGACTCGACTGAGATACGGCGCTGTCCGTGGTCCTGAAATCCCCCCACATTGACGTACTGCAGAAAACATGTTGCTCCGTACACCCGCAACCGTTCCGTCTCTGCATAGTTCAGTTTAATGTTTCATTAGTTTAAAGTTTGCAAGCAACCCTGATAATGCTAGTTAAACAGATGGCTGAGGTGTTGCTAAGAAAGTACAGATGAAAGCACAAGTTGTTTTAAACGTTCCCAGTGATGGTTTCTGTGAGATGAGCGTCAGATGTTTCGCTGCTGCTGTTCCCGCACGCTTCGGCGCGTTCATTAGCACGAGGCCGAGGCGAGGCTGCGTTCCCCCGTTCAGAAGCGCCTCTGTTAACCTGTCAAAACTAAATCGTAAGTCAGCTCGATTTTGGGGCCATAGGTGTTGAAGACGGAAAGGTTGGCATGTTAATACGATGAGCATTGGCACCTGTCTCAACAAGTTATATAGTCTGAGTATATAAGTGGAAAGTACCGTGACGCTGCCTGGAACGCATCAAAGCGCGCACACGCGTGTAACGCACGCCGTCTCCGTTCCTAACAGATGGGACTCTGTCTGCTCTACAAGGGCCCATCGGCATGCTGTAGTAAACGCTGTAGTAAACGCTCCTTTGCCACAGAGAGCATCAGTGCATCTAGATCACAGTTGTACACTAGAGAGGGAAGATCTGTTACAGCTGAGACCCGATGCGTGACGTCTGTGGGCCGATAGACGTAAATGTGACGCAGTGAGATTACTGTCGGTATCATCTTTTGTAAAATACAATAATACCCGGCTTTGAAGTAATAAATGGCCCTCCCTCCAACACTCACTTCCAGATTGTTCTACCAGCCATCTGATGTGCCCACATGCCTGTGTTTTTCGATCGCCTTAGACAAAACAAACAATAATAATGGAATAATTGTAATTTCCCCTGTTGAGGATTGAAATGAGTTGGTGGCTGAACTAAGGCTCCACACAGTCACGCTTTGTTGGTTTGAAACACTTTGTTATGTGTGTGTCTAGGCCTTTTCCCCGCTGGATTTGGCGAACAGCGGCGCTGTGTTTCCCTCTGCTGGACGGGTTTGGTGCGGCATCCTGCGTGCTCGCCTTGGACAGCGTTCAGCTGCCTTGAGCTAAAGATGAACGTCCAAGAAAATAAATCACTCCTTTGTCAATAGCCTCATCCATGCGTCCTGCTTGAGAAAAAGTCTCCATTGCTTGAGAATGCAGACAAAGGCCAATGCTGTAAAGTGATTCAAATCGATCGATTTCTTTTTTGCAAGCATGCTGTGCAGCTCTAAGCAAACGCAGAACTAGTCTTTACCTTCTTCAGCATGAATGTGTGTTAACATTAAAGTGTTTTATTGATAGTTCTACACAAAGCAGAGATTCCAAAATAGTCAGTGTGGACCTACAACCTGTCTAGACTGCATGTGTCTGAACTCATGATGTGCTACAAGGCAACAATGTTCCTCCAGCTTCGTGAAACTGTTCAGAAGACGTTCCCCAATGACACACCCCTCCAGAGATTACATTTCCCAAGGATCCCTCAGTGCTACATTAAGTTCGCCAACAGTTGGGAAGAGAAGCGGCGCGAGGACAATCGTGTCAGTTATTTCACCCTCCTCGATGTAACCGCTTGCTTCAGGCGTTTCAAAGGCAGGAGAATTATAAAGCTTTGAAGAACTGAAAAGGCTGGATTGAGCTGGTTCAATTTTTCTTTAGTTTTATTTTATGGCAATTGGGTTGTTGTAGACCTAACAAGTGCACGAATGAACCTCAACCAGAACGCATTAATCCTTGAGTCATCCAGTCTAGCGCAGAACCCCAGTGTGACTCAGAATCAATAGGAAAACCATTATTATTAGGGCAGGCTTGACATCTGTTTAATTCATACAATTCTTTGACACAGATGTGGTCCAGCATACGGGGGATTTTAGCTTTTGACAGAACAATAGCTGGTAAAAGTTTTGCAGCGATCGGTTTCTTTTTTAACAAAACAAGGGCTTGTATCTAATTGGTCATTCTGCGAGCGCTCTTCCTCCAACCACGAGAGTGTAAAGCATCGTCCAATGTCCACAGGAAGTCCTTGAGGCTGCGTGGTGGAGTTTGTGAAAGATGTGTTTATTTGTGAACTTCTCAACCTTTGCTCCTCTAAAACAACACTCTCGCCACCGTGGGTGGATGTCTCACCTTGCGGGCGAAGAGGGTGTCCTGCTGGGCCCACGCTGGCGCCAGAGTGCTTTTGTAAGGGCAAGGCATGCTAGGTCATACCCTTGATCCTCAATATCGTGGAGCCTGTGGGGAAAATTCTGCTAATGGCTTCCACACAAGTGACCGAAGGGGAAGTCGAGTCCAAACACTGATCAAGGACCAGCTTGTCTAAACAAAGCACGATACAAAGAAGTGCAAAACTGATCTCAGAGCAGCTGAATGAGGGCCCACATCTACCAAGCTTTTGTGACCAGGAGATGGCAAATGGAGGGTGGACCAACAGAGACCAACATCGCTGTCAACACTGGTGAGTAAAGTGCACTAAGTAGTCCACACAGTCCATCACCTTGTATAATTAAGACTATAACGGATTCTCAAGAGAAAAAGATTGATGGGTGAAAACCAAAATGACACAGAAGATTAAGATCTGTGTATGCGTCTAACTGTGAAATATTAGAGGGTAGGCTGTTAATCTCCTGATTTTCTCACATCTTTATGCGTGGTATGTTATAACAGTCTCTCACCTACCATCAACAAATGAATTCTAATAAGCCTTTGAAGGCCTGGTGTCTCAGCAAGGGTTCTAGTTGGAACAGGAGAGAGGCATTAGTGCGAGATGAACAAGATAATAGGGGCAGGGGGAGAGGGAGGGGGTCGTGTGAAAGAGAAAGCAAGTCGCTGGCGGTTTCCCGTGTTATTTGCCCTTTGATAAGCCTCATGGTGCACAGCAACCAAGACTCCTTATTCTTTTCCTCTACATCCCTTTTTTTCTATTACCATATTATTCTGTTACTCTCTCTCTCTGTTTCTTATTAAAGTGGTAAAGCAGCACTTTTCTGGGAAATGAAAAAAAACGTTCAGTGATAAAGGTGAGAAGGCGAGCGACGTTTGGGCGACGGTTTTGGTTTAGCACAAGGAGTGACTATATTAAAGAGTGATTGCAATCGTGTTTTGAAGGAGTCTGTCTGTGTTTGGCACTGAAATATTTTCTGTTTTTCCTGTGCCTAAAACTGATAGAATCTCACCTGGCATATTGTTGCTGATGGACGTATTTTTGCAGATAATAGATGGTTGTTTTTTGTGGCCACTGAAACATGACTGTCAGCAATGGAAATTGTAATTAAAGAATCTCTGTATGGATACAGTTAGTTTCAGTCAGTTTTTAGGGCTGGTAGTTGAATCAGTAAAATCATGGTACAAATACTTTCAGCCAATGAAATTCCTCAGAAAACTGTCTTGTTAATATGCTATGTTAATATTTGTATGATGTGTCACTCGCTCAAATGTCTGGTGTTGATTTTTGGGCACAGCCAGCAGAAAACAAGGCGTCCATTGAATGATAACAAGGCAGAGTTTGTGGACCTCCAACTTTATAAATGTCAGAAATCCAGATAAATGACAAGAAATATCACAGCGGTGCCCTGAACGCCAAAACCCAAAGTTAATTATATTTCAATTACTACTATGTCAGCGCCTTTACAATCTTTAATGACATCATTGCTTATGGGCGGGGCCTCACAGACTTACAGTAGACCGCTATGACTAGCAACACCACTGTTAAAACTGTAACATTAGCGACAGACATACTGGTTGTCATGGTAAAGCGGGCTGTATTGTTTTTGAACATCCATTAGCGGCAGGTCAAGGGCCGTTTGTCCCCGAGCCTCAGCGGACTTCATCAGTGAGGCTTTGATGATGATGAAGCATTAGCCAAAAATCTCACACAGGGATTTCAGCCCCTCCAGGAAGCTCCAGTTAATCCATATGAATTTCCATCTGTTCATATTTCAGATTTGCCTGATTTGGTGCTTTTCCTGCAGGTGAGAGAGGCAAAGGGATGCAGAACAAATGGCTTGGATTAAGTTGAGGTAATGACACTCACACACACCTTCTGTGTTTATTTTTGTGTGTGTGTGTGTTTTCAGGACATGATATAGAGCAAGTTAATTTATCACAGCATCAGGAGCAAGAATAAAATAGGTTTCAGAAATGCACTTTTTCCTTCAGATACCCATTTCATCATCTGATTGGTTTCAGCCAATCAGCACGAGCCGACGCAGACCTGCAGATGAGGCACGCTGGGTGGATGAGGTCTGGTGGAGATGTTCATGTCACGAACGAGAACTGATGGCCACCCCTCCCTCCCTCTTTTCTGTCCTCCCCCCCAACTGATTCTCTGCTGTCAGTTCTGCATGTGTGTGAGTGTGGCCTGTTTTTTTGTGTACAGCTGCTGTCTTTGGTTGTGTAGTTTAGTGATTTTACCTGAAGAGAAAAATAATATATATGCGTAATATAATGAAGTTTGAAGGTTTGTCGAGTGAGTACATTTACTAAATGGAGACAGAATGTGTTATTGATCTAAAAAAAAGTGACTTGAAGAACTAGAATGAACCACCAATATTTTATTTATATTTTATTTTTGAATTGAAGAATGTTTATCAGGACATCTTTACAGTGGAAAAACAACCATCCGTACTTTTCAGAGCTAAGTTTATGTCTTAAGTTTATTCCTCAAGTGAGAGATTATTGATTATGTGGGTCTTTAGTAATTGACGATAGATCAGACAGAAAATGAATCCTGTGCAGTCCAGCTGGGCTGCTGAAATGCATTATGGGGGATTTAAAGGATTGACACCGGTCTCGACCAGGTCATGATAGTTTGCCTGCAGCGTGATCTCGAGATGTCAAGCACGATGCGTTGGGCTTTTCAGCATTCGGCGTGTGATCAAAGACAGTAAGCGTCCCAAAAACGCATCAAATACTGCAGTAAACCAAACCGCAGTCAAGCGGAAAAGACTTTGGATGGGCGCGTTGACGCGGCGGATAACTAGTCAGGGTCTGCCATTCTGCTCCAATGAGCCATCAACCATCTCACTTTCCCTCAATTCTTCCAGGAGCCAGTAAGATCGTTCTCCAAAATGTGCGTGTGGGTCTGGAGGGAGGTGCTATGAGGCTTCACACAGATGGTACGCCTTGACCACGGGGACCGGATGAAAGAGCCAGATTAGGAATGGCTACAGAGACCCTGCTGGGGTGCTGGTTTAGCTTTCCATCTCTCTCTCTTTCCCTCTCTGTCTGTTTATCTGTTCCGTTTGTGGGTTGGTGTGTGTAGAGGCCCATTTACTGCCATTTTACAGCTCATTTGGGTCCAAGCGAGCGCTGTGCCAGAACCTTCTCCCATCTCCCCATGACCCACTTTCAGCTCAAGCTGGCTAACGGAATCAAAAACACGAAAGAAGGGCAAACCGATCTGACCGCGCACACTTTTTAATGTGACGACGACTCAAAAGTATGAAATTTTCACTAATAAATTTCAAACTTTCTGTCTTTATGTTCCTGCAGTGATTTGGCAGCCCAGTGGTTGCGGGTTCGAATACCAGGAAAAACTGCCAAATCGTAAGCGTAACCAATTCAAACTAAGCATCAGATGGTAAGTGTTAAATCGAAGTCTGTAAAATATTAAGTGTTTTAAGGAATTATGGTTATGCTTTAATAAATAAAAGTTTGTATTTAATCTTGTTTAACACATGTACATTTGTGTCTATAGATCTGTGCAACTGTGTGTCCACCGCCCAGCGCCTTTCATCAAAGCAGAGCCAATATAACCATTATCTCTCTCTCTCTAGCTTTCCGACATTCCAGCCTTCTTCCCTCAGTCTTGGCACACTCCTCACAGGCTGATTTAAGGGGGAGCATTACGGTGCAAGAGATGAAATTATTTCATTCCTCTCCTCTATGGCTCTCTTCCCGCTCTTGATGGGGTCCCCCGCTGCCTCTGAGGCATGCGGGGAGCTACGTGTCCCGCGTAAAAAGGAGCTAGCATCTAACACGCGTTTGACCCTTCGTTCTTGCGAGGGGAAAAGCGACTGCTTTCAGCATCAAATGATTAGCGATCTGGGGCCCCAGAGGCTCAGAACTGAGCTCGGTATGCGCTCAATTTTCCACCATCACCGAACGGTTAATGTTAGCCTGAGCATCAACGTGCACAAAGAACAGGGCAACCCTGTCTTTTCAGCGCAGGCATTCTGGCGGGCAACTTTGATGCAGGGACTGAATTTCATTATCTGGGGAAAATGCCCTGAGAGTTTTAGTGGAATTAATAATTGATTGTTTCATTTTCCGTATTGACTTATTTCAAATGGAGTAAAATGACATTGGCTGCATTATGTTTCTTAATTGAACAGAAAATACAGTGAATCTTTATTGCTCAAAGCAACCCAGAAGACAATTTTATTGCTCCAAGGTTGCTCATTTAAAGCTCAGGAGATTAAATTGGGATTGCAGTTGTGTTTTATTTAAGTATCATTTTGTCTCAGATGTTTCTTCTTAAACTGCCAAAGAGAAATAAAAATAGAAACAAATGAGACGATTGTTGAAGTAAAGTACTTTTAATTGAATGAATATCTTCTAATCTGGATTTGGATATATTTGATGAGTAAAGTTTAAGTTTATACTAAAACCTTCAATATAATTTACATTTGGCATAGACAAGAGCTCAGTTTGAGACATTGTTAGGATCTCATCTGGATCTCCAGTTAATGGGAGCTTTTGAGCAACTTCAACAACTCACTTTTTGACACTTTTTGTCTTGTGAAACATAGTTTCACACTGTTGATGACTGTTAATGTTTGGGATAGTTCACTGTGAAAATTCTGCTCAGAAATCTTAGAATGTATCTTCTGAGACATACAGGCAACCTTTCCAGGTATCGGGTGATTTTTGAAACTTCACAGCCCTCAGTGTTGAGAACATTCTGTAGTGTTTCATCATTTTTGAGGGAAGTGAGTAAATTTTGACAGAATTTTCTCTTGACTTTAACTCTCCTATATCTGAAATCTGGAGAATTTTT
Organism: Yasuhikotakia modesta; assembly: GCA_036877545.1. Lineage (NCBI taxonomy): Eukaryota > Metazoa > Chordata > Actinopteri > Cypriniformes > Botiidae > Yasuhikotakia > Yasuhikotakia modesta. Next base: position 11,968 of record JBAJNP010007419.1, on the reverse strand, counting down.
CCTTGAGATGATCCATTAAATGAAATATGAAGGAAATGGGAAGCGGCACATTCAAATTTGATATCTGGAAGCAACGTGTGGTACCACAGGTTCCTGTCTTTCGATAGTTCAAGCTCGGTTCCTCATTAAACCCTGCTAGTAAATGTTTGAGTAGCTCTCTGAAGAACCATAGAACTTGTTCTTGTAGTAGATTCTATCCTCCTCAAATAAAAAACCCCACGTGAGCCCCCGTTGTTCTGTCTTTGTTTCTCAATAGGCTGTTGTCTTTTTAACTGTCTTTCCTTCCATCTTCTCAGCACACGTTCTTCACGACTGACTGCATCATTATTCCACGAACGATCTTTATTAAAGATGCATCTCCATGCCTGAGATTCAAAAGGAACGAACTGACCCCGGCAATAGCTGCTGAATTATGGAGACCACCAATGCAGATGTTTGCCTTTGATCCAATTTTTTTCCCTCAGTTTTTTCCCAGGTAAGACAGACAGACACACATAACACCATCTTTAAAGTGCGCTGATAAAACAAGAGCTCCGTATATGCAGTGAATTGACCTTCTTTTCTAATTTATCAGATTGTGTGTTTTATTTGGCCTATTTTTTATATTTTCACCATCCCACCTCCTTATCACACACAGTTCTGAGGGACAGAGGATGGAAAGTGTGTGTGTGTATATTTAATGGCCGCGCAGGGGAAGGCGTCCCATTTGGAAAATGGCCGTCATTTGTCACATATTAATAATGTAGTGAGATTGTGTGATGGGTCGGCCCGAGTAGCCTCTCTATCAGTCTTTTTACCACCCTGCGCGTTTTCTGCTATTTTCTTCTGATGTTCTTAGAGGTTCTTAGCCTTAGAGAGGAGCAGAAAATGACACATTACGCTAAACAGTAATGACTCTTATTTTGGCGTCTGGGCTGTTTAATGAAATTGCCCCCATCCTCTTTTGTACACAGCTGCTGTAACACATGTGCCTGGCTGTTGCTGGGTCAGGTGTGTGTGTGTGTGTGTGTGTACATGGTATTGTCAGTATCTTGTTCTCAAAAATCTAATGAAACATCTCAAAAACTGACATGGGAACATTTTATGTGTTTGTCATGTTTTACCCTAAATCTAATACTGTCAACAGGTTTGTATTATGTTAGCTTGAGGGGACTGAAAATATCATTAGTCTGATGTAAAAAAAAACAAACAATGGAGGTCTATAGGATGTCTATAAGCTAACATGAGTTTCTCAAAGACACCAAAGAAAATTCCTGCTGTGTCCTGCTGCCTATATGTTTCTCCTATAGAAAGACAAAGTAATATCACAAGTCCTGTAGACTTTTGTTGGTGTGTGTGTGTGCGTATGTCTGTGTGTGCTTGTGTGTGTGTGTGTGTGTGTGTGTGTGTGTGTGTGTGTGTGTGAATAATGACATGCACCAAAGAAACACAATAGAACCAGGAACAAGAAAGTAAAAAGTTAGATTTCACGTTAGCACCGACACGTCTGTGTGTCGTGCGTGTTGTTCTAATGGGTTATCATGGGATGTCTCTGTGACAGGTGTGAGTTGAAGATGACCGCAGAAGAGCCCAGCAGCAGAACTGTAGAGCGTCCCTCACCACGGACCTAATTAGAACCTTCGACTGACCCCCAGTGAGCATGGAGATGCCACACGCCTCAGCCGTCATGGAAACAAGAAGGACCGTCCTGAGACCGGATTCCTGACCGAGAGGTTCTTGTTCCAACTCACAGATACAAATGAAGTCTGTGGTCTCCTCTTGTAGTGATGAGTGGATGACTGAGTTTGTGTATCTGTGTTGTCCCCGGGGTACCAAAATCAAATAGTCTTTTCTTGCCTAGCTGTGTGCATGCAGTTGTCAGTTCTTCTGTATTTGTTTGTCCCTGTGTGGGTGTTCAATTTTCTTTAAATAACAAGAGGGCGTATCCACTTGAGAACACGCTGTCAACCACAGGGGAGGCGCTGGGTGAGAGGTGAGTACATCGAGGGTGTGAATGTGTGTTTGTGACTTTGTACAAAGTAAAAATCGTTGGAAGTGTTGAACCAAGGACAGGGGATCTGTTATAATTAGAAATGTATTGTTAATTGGCATGTTTATGTATTTCTGCATATCATAACTCTATAGAAATATATACATACGTGTGTGTGTGTGTGTGTACTGTAAATTGTTCACTCTTTTAAAGACACTTTTTTGTTGTTGCAGATTTGGAGAGAATGTTAGCACATCTGCTTTCAAAACAGTGTACCTTTCTGAAAAAAGTGCTACTTTACCAAATGTGCAGCACAACAAAATACAGTCCTGTCACATTGTGTTTTACGGCTGAGCGAGCTGACGTGATAATCAAACTCTTTTCTGAAAACAATTTACTTGTGCAGCATTTTAGGTTTTCTTTATAGCAATATTTGTAGTGAAGTATTGTTTTTATTTGATGATTTTTAATATTTAAATATCCTAATTTTTGTGAAAGGAAAAACAGTCATTAAACTCTAAATGATGTTGTCAGGTGGTGTTTAACTGTTCTTAATTTTGACTAGCTTGTAGCTCTGTTAGTTACCGGTTTAAGGTCTGGTATTGTCTTGCTATAATATAACATTTCATTATTTTTTATTTCTTGTTAAGTCAATTCGTATAAAGGTGCCTGTTAAATGCCTAAATGTGAATGTAATAAACGTATAATTTATACGATAATTGGTGATGTGATCATTTATGTTTCGCACAAAGGCTACTTGCACTATGACAAACGTTGGTTTTCAAGAAAGGTTTAGGATACATGAATGCCTCTTGTAAAGGAGTCTAGCAACATAAAAATTATGCGTTTAAACTATTTAATTAATGAATTTTGTTTTTGGCAGACACTTATCGAAAACAACTTAGAGTGAATTGAAGGTAAACATTTGTATCAGTACTTGCATTCCCTGGGATCGAACCCACAACCTTTGCGCTGCTAACGCAATGCTCTACCAGTTGAGCTACAGAATGTTATGCTCTTACGTCTGTATGTTCCAGAAACATTCTATAAACGTTGTGGAAACAATGCAGCAACAACCAAAGAATCCTTGCATAAACCCAAACTCACAATCACACATACAGATGCATAAAGACAGTGTCACACACACACACATAAGCCAAACATGCGCAGACTCTAAATTACAGACTCTTTTATATTAGATATGTAACACAGTCTGCATCTATCATAATGTTTACAGTGATGGTGATGCTACAGTGGCTGCGCTGTAATCATTTATTTAGCCGGCCATCCGTTTTTGTCATACAGGTGATGAGTGGGTGTGTTTTAAATGAAAGGCAAGCTGCTAATGTAATTGAAATGAATCTGAAGTGCAGGTATATAGCAGGGCTGCAGGCTTTACACACATCATGAGTGTTACCAGGCTTGGTTTATAATAAAGGCAGGATGGGTTTAGATTTACGGCGTGGTACGGGAGGAATGCGGTTAGACGAGGTCTGCAATGTCATTTTGAAGGTCGTAAACAATGTTGCGGCCCTGCGTGCTAATTTTATTGATGGCTTGTTTGCGCTAGAGTGTGTGTGTGTGGTTTTGCTGAGACTGTATAGACTCAGATTCCAGTTCGTTGGTAATTGAGTGGTGTGTGTGTGTGTGTTTTGCTGAGACTGTATAGACTCAGATTCCAGTTCGTTGGTAATTGAGTGGTGTGTGTGTTTGTGTGTGTGTGAAGAATCAGGCTTGTAAAATGTGGTCAAAAAATGAAGGTATATTGTGAACAGAATAGTTTTACAGTTTGTCGTTTTCAAACTGTAAAATTGTCAGATTATGCAAAGTGTGAAAATATTATTTATGCGTGTACAGGATGCATAAACAATTGCTATACAATATGCAAGACTGTCATTTTATTCTAAAAAATCTTTCCATCGCACGATGTCAAAACATGCTGCATAATTTGAGGTGTGGTGGTAATGACACTTTTGGGTCAGAAAATGATGGCTCGGAAATGGGATGCCAAAAAACTCTAGAATTCTCATGTTTAGTCATTGTTGGACATTGTTGGTAAATAAATTCAACCGAGGGAGAGTGTTAAAAAGTGCTTTAAGGAAGTTTATAGCCCACAGGTCAAAAGTTCCTAGTCAAAGAAACACCCATATGTGTGTTTACATTACTGCATTCATGGCACATCATGTAGCTTGAGTGTTTATACCCGATCAGAGCACTCGTAATCTATATACGCTGTCCCCCGGGCGCTCTCTTCATCCGCCTCTAAAACTCTTCTTTCATTTGATGCCTAATCTCACAAAGCTCCACCGAGCACATATTTTTCATTTGATTAGTAAGGGCCACCAAAAGAGATGGGCGCCACAGATAGCACCATCGCCGCGGTGATAACATCATCTCCAGGATGATAGAACCATCTCCACGGCAACCTGATCAAGCATCGGGGCTGCTGGAAGAAAAGGCTGTAGGTACCATTAAATCGGCTGTGTTAAAGCATAACACTGAAACATCATCTGACTCGGAGAGCGCCGTTAGATTACACAGCTGATATCGGAGCTGTTTGAATATGCAAATACTTTCCAGCGGATAAACGAGTCTTTTATTCCAGTCATTCTGGGTCAATTTGCAGACGTTTGGAACATTACGACAGCTCAGTTTCCTGGTATAATGCGAAATGACTCGGAGTTAATCTGTAAATGTTTGGCAAATATATGCGTGTGTATACAGCGTTCATTTTTAAACGGCAAGATATTTCTTCTGTTATTGGAACGAGGCTATTTTCAAGCTTTTAGTTTGTTTGCTCTATGAACTGAACACGGCCTTAACGACACCAAAAATGTTCCGTACAAACCTTTCTGTATTAGTCAGAACCCACTAAAGTGAGTCGCTGACAACAAGCGGCGGTAAAATTGACGATAATGGCTAAATAAAGAACTGCTATGCTAGTTAGCATTGAAAGGGCAGAGCAAGGCTAGCTGCCCCCAGTTGTGGGAACATTATTACAGAGATTAAAGGTTGTAATATTTTTATTTTGTATTTTTAACTGTTGCTGTTTTGCTGTTTTTTTCTTCACATTTTGTGCTCTTCTATTTTACTGAAAAGTCTAACTTTTAAAGTTTAATTTAATGGCAGGTTATGACAACTTAACCCATTTAGTGTGACATGCCACAAAAGGTTAATGTGTGCTCAGCCATCTGTATATTTTTCTACTCGGTAGCACTGGAAATGTTGAATGTTTTTTTTGTAGCAAAGACTTCAAGCTATGTGCCTATGCTGAAACTGGCTTTCAAAAATTAACCGACCCTGAGAAATATTCACAGGAGTAAAAGAATGTGACAACTAACCCTGGTCTCGCCGACCGCTGCAGCGACTATTAAAGCAGCTATGAAGGTTATATCACAGATAACGTTTTCAAATTTCAACATTTATTATTCCTTTTGTCAACCGAATTGCCCGTATTAGATGCAACCTGGCAGAAATGAACTGAATGCGATGGAAAAATTTTTTAGAAAGTAGCCTGGTTCTTATTAGTATTATACAGACACGTTAGCATCATCACAAGCGCTAGTCAGATGCGCTTCCTAAACACGGACCCATATATATGATTCTGGTACATTCTGATCATCTCAACCTAATAAAAGTCATGAGGTACTTTCTATTGCCCCCGGAGGGACTCTGCTATGCCCTTTAGTGGCCGGCTTTTTGTGCTAATAACACAGCTTTCCTGAATTAAATTTCTCTCCATCTCTCTAATGAGATAACCTTTCCAGATACCCACTAATAATATTACTTTTCCACCTATTGGGCCTGAAGAGGAGCCACGAGAGGGAGTGTGTTTCACGTTTATATGAGAAAACATTGAGGCTAGAATGATGTATAAATGGTTTGGTTCAGCAGAGATACATGTAAACTTGTTTACAAACGCTGTGGTTGAGAAGCTGCATTAATGCTGTAGAACAAACAATCTGTTTAACTAGTTACACAAAAATTATTATTTGACAAACTACACAATTGAGATACTGTCATTTCACTAGAAGGTAGTTAATTTAGTACCGTTGCTAGTGTATTTAGTTGTACCTTAGCCAAACCTTTGACTAAATGACTATAATTTGTGTTGACTTAATTTGGTGGCCAGGTTTATGTAAATAGACCTGCATTAAAACAATATTTACTTCATTTGTTTTAAAAACCACCCCTTCAGTCAGTGTCACAAAACCCTCAGAAAGCTAAAACCTGGCAATATCTTATGTCCAAACAGACAGGCAGGGGTTCGAGTTACACAGCGACCGTCTGTTTACGAATTAAATGAGACATGCCACATAAAGTCTAGCGTGACCCCTTGTTGTGTTTCATTCGTGCGCGCGCTTCACCACTCCACGCCTCCAATTGTGCGGAGGCAGATTGAAATGGCTGGTGAGAAGTTTTCTAAGGGGCTTTCATTTTCCAGCGCCAAGCTCTATTTTCCCGCTCTGCATCGGAGAGGATGGGGCGAGAATAGATGTGAATGAACACATTGAACGGCACCTAAATAATCTACGGCTTAAGTGTAGGAACCTAGGAAGGGTAGCCGGCGAAGATGCTGATAGCGTGGCTCTAGCGCAGGCTCAGTCTCCGCGTTATCATGCGACACAAAAGCACGGCTTTTATCCGCGCTGCTGAATAGCCTCATATCTGCCTTTCTAGGAAAAGATTAGTAAGTGAGTGCAAGCCTGAGAAAATACAGTGCTTATGTTCTCACTGCGTCGTGCGTCCGTGGTGGCACCATTTGTGCCAAAAACGCAAATAAACATCAATAACCGGCGAGCGCTGATGCCAGTTCCTGTCGGATGTGACAAGATGGAACTAGGTCTCGTTTCAGGTATTTTAATTAATGGTTCTAGATATAAAAAATGGAAACATTCAAGCACAAGTCATGCGTCTTTGCTGTGTGCACTGGCTTGACAAATATCAATTAACTTTTAAAACGTGTGTATTTTTATAACTGTTTTAAAAAAGCAATGCTTATTCAAATAGCTTGTATAACTTTCCTGATGTTGGTGGTCAGCATTTAACCTTTTCTTTTCACTGTCCATTGTTGAATGGAGAAAACAACTATTTCATGAGTCTCAGGCCCAATTTTGTATCCTATTCACAGAACGTACCAATTACAAGCTTCACAGAGGGTCATAATTATTAACCATGACCTCCTTTTCCCCCCGAAGAGCTGTTTTCTCCGGATCTAGTTAAAAAGACTCTTTTAAACTTCATCACTCCGTGTTCCACGATGGAAACCTACGCAGGACACACGCTGTACCAACAGCCCCAGCGATGCGCAGTCATGCGGGCTCGGAGACAAAGACACAGTGCTGCTCACACTGTCTTCCGCTCTGGTTTTCCCCACAGCGCATGGACATTAATCAAGGAGAGGATGTGTCGTTGACAGACAGCTGGATATCCCAGCATGCATGCTGGGAGAAAACTTCATTTTTTCGTGCTTCCTCCACAAATTCCAGTTCCGTGATCCTGACATCCTGTTCTTTATTCCCATATTTTTATATATGGATCTTTCTTTTGTAATATTTTAGCTATATATGTGTGTGTATGTATATGTGTAGGACCCAAAAACTACTTAGACGCTGTAAACTGTTTCTGTGGCACTGTATATATTGACCATTGTAATTTTTTATAACATTTGTTTTGTTTATCTCCTGTAATGCTGTATTTTTATTTGTTAGCAAGTCAGCAAGCATATTACCCAGAAAACATTGCGGTTTATTTTGTACAGTCACTGTATGAGACGCTATGGGTGCCGTGCAGTGAAGCGTTAGAATGTGTATTTGTTTCACAGGTGAACGATATCTCACATCATCTCACAGTCGGTTTCTCACTGGTTTGAAGACTCATTCCAGATAAACAGGAGAAGTCTTACGACAAAGTCTCTGGAGATACCAGTTTTTGTTTAGGGTGATTTTAGATGCTGTATGTTGTCTCCTAGGACTGAGTGATTGAAAATAACATTTTCTCTTTTCTTTTTCTCTGTCTATCTCTCTTTATCTCTCCAGTTTATCATCTCCTTTTTCAATTTCTCCCGAAGGATTTTCTGCCGTTCCTTGGATTTTCCAGGACTTCAAAGGAAATGAGCAACAGATCTGAGATTTGCAGGTGAGCTGTACAAGTGCAGACACACACATGCATATAAAGCCAATAGTTTCACTGCATAAGCACATTTAAAGGAATAGTTCACCCAAAATTGAAAACGATTATTTACAAATCCTTATGCTGATAGACAAGAGTAACTACAAAAGTTTCAGTCTGTCAGTCGCAGAAGGCATCATATTGTTTCAGTTGGTATATATGTCAATACTTTTTTGATATATTATCATAAGTGATACTATTATATATTTTTAAATGTATTATATATATAATTTTCTATATAGTTCTTTTACTTTCTATTTTATAAGTTTTATATAAATAAGTTTAATATCATATAAGTTTTAAAGCTACAGTTTACATTCATTGCACTTACAGTGCAGTCAGTACATTCCCAATTTCTCCTTTTATGGTCCAAGCAAGTAAGTCAAACAGCGTTTAAACCACAACAAAAAAACAAATAAATTATATATATATTTATATATATATATACTACTTCAAATCCACACAGTCTGTTCAGGCAGTTATGAGTAATAATTATGTATTTTTCATACTGATATCACACCGTCACTCATCCTCTGTTATAACTTTATTGCAACATCACGGCTCACGAGGGGCCGATATCTGCAGGTCAGCCCTCCGCAGGCATGTTGTATATTTATGGGTGAGAGAAGCTGCCATTTAATGAAGCCACGCAGACCGAGGCTGACAGGCAGCGATATCCACCGCAGGCGCGCTCTAATCTCCGTTAAAATAAAAGATAATGAAGCATTTAAAACATCTGAACCTCTTTCAGCCTGTGGCTACACAGAGAGATTTGATACGGAGAGACAAGGCGAGAAGCGATCTCGTAAAATGGGAGGGTGGTAAACCGAGATTGACAGAGAGAAAGAGAGAGAGGGACTGTCATGGTTTGGTCAAAACTGTTGAGAATCCTACAGCTATAAGCTAGGAAGGGGGTATATGTGTTGTATTGTATTTACTGTTTAATGTCTTTCTGCATTAAATGTGTGTAAAAAAAATGTGTTTTTTGTACTAATTGATTATATTTTTCTGTGTAATTTAACCTGCAGTACCCCACTGACCACCCGGTGACATGCTAACATGCTAAAACCATTCAGCGTCTGGTCTGTGGTTTTGACATGAACAACTATTAAAAATTTCACATTTAAAAAACAGCTTAAGCTTTTCACATATCAAGATAACTGTTGACTGAAACGTCTCACACGTCCTGCCAAACAGGGCAGAATCTCTGTCAGCATTACACCTCCAAACCAGCGTCTGTTTGAAAGTATTGGCATCATTTTTTTTGCATACAATATTGCCAAAACTGCAACACAAACGCCATAAAAACATGCTAAAACATCTCGTTCCTTAAGCTCCATCTAAAGTTTTACCAGAGCACTTTTCTTACATTTCTGTCTGTTTTCTTTCCAGATGCATCCTGGGAAATGCTGGCAGGGCGAAGAAGCAATAATTCTAAGACCTAAGACAAAGAAAGCAAGCATGAAGGAGGCACATGGTGTGTGGCTCGCCCCGGTACTGAAAGTACCTATTCCCTTCAGCCCGGATCCGAAACAATTCACCACTGCCAGCAGAACCCGGACAATTAATATGTTTGTGTTATCCGGCCGGTCCGGCTCCATGGAGCTGATACATCTCTGTAGGTTCTGCCCCTACCAGTCCAATCAACCCAAACAAAGCCGCGTGATCAAAGAACCCTGCAGTGTAAACAAAGCTTGAGAGCCCTGCTCTCCTCCCTCAAGCTTCCAGTTTTTGATGATGAAAAGCCACTCGGTGTTCCTACATCGGAAAATGAACTATTTGAAAACATCATGGTAATTTATTTGGTGCGTTTGAAAGAGAAGATGTGGGTTTGGGGTTTGTTGAAACTTTGCTTCGCTCGGAAAAACTTTGGTATCCATATGTGTGCTTTTTACAGCTATTAGAACAACCACTGTGGGGTTTCATGATGCAATGGAGGAACTATAATGTTCCTTTAATGCCATAGGAGAACCTTTTAAAGTTCCTATAATGCTACAGGGTCACATTTTTAACCTTCTGTGATACTGTAGTAAAACACTTAAAAAAAAAAAAACATCTGTTTGCTTATTTGAGAACTTGAGTACTAAGTATTAGTCAAATGTTCCTTGTCTTCAAGCAATACTGGAGTCTTCCAGTAGCTCAACTGGTAGAGCAAAGGTTGTGGGTTCGATCTCAGGGAAGGCAAGTACTGATAAAAAAATGTATACATTGAATTCACAATAAGTTGCTTTGGATAAAAGCGTCTGTCAAAAAAATGAATGTAAATGTCCACAAGCTCATACATATTGCTGATAGCTAGTCTATAACCTTCCAGTGAGAAAGACAGAGGTGGTTTTCCTTCACATCATGACTAGAGCATCCTCTGCATGTGAATGTAAACAAGCCCTATGGAGAGAACAGGGGATTCTGGGAAACCGGGGGGGCCTGCTGTCTCCCCTCACTGCCTTCCTTCATCTCTCCGTGATTAGCTGCAGAAATGCAGTTTACTCATCTTCATCCCTAATGAAGAGAAAAAAGACATGAGGTGGAGAGACCACAGCTCGTTCCGGCAAGCCTCCCTCCCCCGGGGGTCTTCAGTGATCTGTTAAAAGAATCGTTGACCACCAGCTGGGAGAAACAAGTACACATTTAAGTGCCCTCAGATCTGCCACAAGCTTTTTGAGTTCTAATTGACAATGACAGGGCTTCTTTAAGCCATGAAATATTCTTGTAAGCACTTTCTGAGACAGACACAACACTCAGAGGAGTATTTTGAGTTTAAGCTAATGTTTTAAGTGCTTCAACAGTGTGATACTCGCTAGCTTTATTGCCCACTTGCCTGCTTGGCTACCATTTTAAGAGCATCGCTGTGGAGCTAGTTATTGTGTTGCTGTATGACTATTTTTTATTTAACAGGTTGAGGAATGAGTCTAAACTAAATTTGCATTTAATAAAAAATGTTCTGCACCAGTAAATGCCGCTTGGCTGCTGTCCTGACAGTTTTAGTCACAAGAATCACGATACAGTTATATTGTAAACGGTTCAACGTATGCAAATAACCATGTGATACACCATTCTGCAAAGCACTGTAATTATTGTGATGATCTGTGATGATCAACATCACAGATACAGTCTAAAGACACCGAGATGAAAATAACCGTGAAACGCCCACTTTTCAGGACTGCTATAGACAAACATTAATTATGCTTTTAACCAATGTTTTTATTTAAACCAAATTACAGTGTGTTAAAGACCTGCATGTAGTACAGTATGTACAGTAGATGTACAGTAGATGTACAGTATGGGAATTTCATTTCAACGGTGTTGCCATACACCACGACATACATCCAGCGGTTTCTTTTCATTAAGTGTTTGCTTGGGAAAGTTTTAGCCATTTGTCAGAGAACAACCGGATAACCTTAAAATCTGTATGTTTTGTTATTGCATTTTTCTATTCTTAGCCCCGCTGAGCTCCTGGAAGTTCCTGCACTCTGACCGGACTTCCTCTCCCGGGCCTCATGTGTTCCGACAGCGACAGCGTCTGGCTTCTGCGCTTCTGTACCTGAAAGAGACGCTGCAAACCATGAGCGCCCTTGTCAGAAAAGTATGTTTACCCCTGTCTGTTGTAGACGCCGCCTGCTGCTGCAAGGAATTCTGGGTAATTGTGTGATGATGGTTTAAAAGTTTATAAAAATCCATCCATGGGGCCTCAGTATGTATGAATCAAACGTTTAAGCTAATCAGAGGCTAATCAGACCATCAAGATGTTTAAATCAGACTTTAAGTGTCAAAAAGCATAAAAAAATAAAGGAAATGTTATGATTGTGATTTATATTTGCACTGGTTTGT
>JBAJNP010007418.1:0-22627 GCA_036877545.1 Yasuhikotakia modesta | reverse complement strand
GATAGATAGATAGATAGATAGATAGATAGATAGATAGATAGATAGATGATAATTTATATTATTAATTATATAAAATGTGTGCATGTTTTTATGTCCCAAAAAGTGCCACCATTGCGTAACTATCTTTCTAGGCAACAATCTGGTCACAAAAAGCTAAACAGCTTCTGGACTAGTGAAGACCTTCAGGGGAGCTTTGTGTTTGAACAGCGCAGCCAAAGATGAATGTCTCTTCACATTAACCCTGGTGGCTGCAGGCCTTGTGGTCAGTTTTTCTGTCAAGCTCCGTGTGGCTGGACTACCACTTATGATTCTGGATGGGGCCTTTAGAAGCTCAAAGATCTCCTGGTTTTGATCTTTACTCAAGTACTGCCATGGTCTTTTCCCACTATTGTCCCTTATCTGCACATTAGCTTTGAACCTTTGCGCCAGTAGGAGAATAAGTTGCTTGTGCCCGTGAATGGCGGCTAGATGAAGCGGCGTGTAACCGCACACGTTCTTTACGTCCACATCTAGAGTCATGCCAGCCTTTTCGACTCCATAACAAAGCGTGTTCAGAACACGATGCTCACCGTGCTTTGCGATCCAATGGAGAATTGTGAAGCCAGATATAAAGTCTCGTTTGTTGAGGAGGTTTGGGTCATCTCTGAAGAGGGAATAGATGTCAGTCCACTCATGTGATGCTGCTTTAACAAACCACTCGTGTTCTGTGGGGTCAAGTGGCACAGAATAATGTCTACTGCTGAAGGAAGCATCATGACCAGAAGTCCTCAGGTTTCTTGTGGACCCTGCTAGTGAGGAGAGGTCTCTGGAACTTACCCCTCTGCTGGAGGATGCAGGAGCTAAATTGCTCATGCTAAGTGTGGAGGATAGCAACTGGAGACGGTTGTGCCGTCCTGAGATCGTCTCCTCTGGGAACGGCTGGTCCAAGTCTTCTCCAAGACTCCGACATATGCGACTCCTCAGGTGAGGAGACAATTTTTGGGCAGCTGGTCCATAATGGGTCTCTAATGAAATTCTGCGTGGAGATTCCATCGCAGCTTTGTCAACAAGGTGACCGGTGGAGCCGTGCAAAGGTTTGACATTATGACTTAGTTGATGCAGCTGAGATAACAGTCTTGCTTCCTGAGGGTGACGTAGAAAAGCACGTACATCATTTCCATCTTGTGCTACAAGTTCTTGATACATCAACTCATTTTCAGTCATCCACTCCTCACGCCCAAATCCCTGTGACCAGCCGGCGTCAGACACTGAAGAGGACGGAGAGAAGGCCGTATGGCTGTCATAACTAGAAATAACAATTGTTGGGTGATGCCGCTGTAGATACGCTGGAGGGGCGTTTTGGGACAACTGAGGGTTTGGGACATCTGTGGCTTCAACAAACTCTTCATGTTTCTGTTTTGGAAATCCTTTAATCCCTCCATGCGGTTGCAGTAGACTGTCATTGCTTTGACTCAACCCTTCTTGGGTGTACAGAGAGGAGTGTTCATGTGAAGCCACAGGGACGTCCAGCAAACAAGGAGTGGAGGTAGATTTAAGAGAATGTCCGAGAGGTGCATGAAGGGGCCACACCTTAGCAACCCGGTCCTCTGACTGCTTCTTAGACTGTTTGTAAGTGTTAATATCTGATGTGTTTTTATACAGATGTGGGTTTACAGGTGTAGGCGTCGCTCTGACCTCATAGTATTCGCATTGCCTAGGCTTAACAAAAGATTGTTCACAATCATCTGATGCTCCTAATTGTCTCTTTCTAGCAAGGCAAACATGACTCTGTTCCAGCCCTGTTGCCTCCTGGGTTGCTTTCGACTCTCGTGGCTGGTCAAACCTCTGGCCACTCCAGCGACTCTCAGGGTCGGGTGCGGGTGCTTTTAAAGCACAGGTGTTATTAATAGACACGACAGGTATCGCACTCCCATGTGGTGGAGTTGTGACACCCATCTCCAAACTGCGACTACAATCGTTGTTGTTTTTGATGGTGGTGATGATATCAGAAACTGGAAGGATTTCGCCATGAGCTACAGGAACCGGGATGGCCAATGCAGGTCCACAATCCTGGTGTTTATTAGGGTCCAGGTCCTTGGCGACGTCTCCAAGATGCTCATGGTATTTTTTTCTCAGCACGACATGAGACACCCCGTCCCTCTGTTTGACCGTAGCCACCGAGTTCACGTACCTCTTAAAAAGCTCCCGGTTTTGCTCTCTCTCCTCGTGCTCCCGTAAGAAGCGTCTGTAGTGGTTTATTAAATCCACGTTTCGCACCACCCCGCCGTTTTGGATAAGGAACCGCAGCACCGATTCCTGGGTTAAATCGGTGTCCATGCTCGCGTCCGTTCGGGATCAGACTCGAGCGCTTGACAGGCGCTTTCGCCTTTCATATTTGTATCCGCCCATTGGCTTTTCTCTCCGCTCCACCTGCATACCTGCCTGCCGGATTTACCTGTATGCAGAACTACGAGCACAAATACTTCAGTGGTAAGGCTGATATTTAATAATGCGTAAAGCTTTAAGCAGCTTTAAACGTAAAGCTCAGACCTGTGGAAAACTGAGTATTGGTGGATATAAATACGCCTTTGCTCTAAATTATTGAATGAAATATTATTAATGTATGTTTGTGTATAAATGTATCATTTTTATTGATAAAATATTAATTGAGCTTTACTACATTAAGTTAATGGTCTGATGTTCTGATGTTCAACATACATCACATAATATTATAAAATATTCTTATGTTTTCCAGGCAAGAAATAAAATTATATTCACAAACATAATGAGGTAATAGTAAGTGCTAGGGAACAAATGACGTCATACATCTGTATATAATCACAAATGAACAAAACACTAAAGATCTTGATATTAAACACACAAATAAAGGACAAGGCATTTTGAATTCAGTATAGATGTTTTATTTGAACATTGGAGGGTTTCTCAGCAGCGCCTCAGTGTATTATCATCACCCCAGAGCAGATGAGACCATTCAGTGGTTAAATGTTATTAACAAAGTAACAAAGGTCTAACAGTTTCCTTTCAGAATGTTCTAGTTGTTTATTAATGCTCAGTGAGAAGTGATAGGGAAGTTATCACCACAAACAATCACACACACACTTGATGATCACACACATCACAAGCATGCATGAACCAGGAGAATAGACAGTGTACTTTTGTAAAAATAATAAACAATAATATACATCTTTAACCCTGTCTATTCTGTACAATACATTCATCAACTTCAATAGTCATTTATTTGAGGAAACAAGAAACTTAAACGACAGGAAACAAAACAGTTGGCAAATACAAATAAAAAGAGACAAACAGGAACGATACAAGTAAGAATTTCCTTCACAGAAAAACATTCCTACTTTTTTTGCAACATTTTTCACTATGTAGTTTTTTTGTCATTTTTAAACCTTTAAAACATGTATGCTTGGTGAATAACTATGAAACAGCATCAAGCACAGTATAGGTTAGTATTTGTTGGGCTCTTTTCTGCTCTGAGATGGACTGATAAACACTGTTGCTGCGGTTTTGCGATTAAGACATTTTCTTGCTCTACATTTCATTGACAGGTTGAAGAGGCGGGCAGGGGGAGGAGCCAACCTTCTGTTGCATCACTAATGCACCAAAACTCAAACTCTGCCCGCCTCCGGTCGTATCGCCCGTGCACTGGAGCGCCCCCTCCTGGACACTTTCCTCGTTGTAAAGACGCTTGATTCCATCAAAATACTCATCCACCTCCGTGTGGTCCACCTTCCGCTTGGCCGAGGACTTGCAGTGAGTGTTGTTGCCAGAGTGGGTGTGGCTTAAGCTGGGGTCGGTGAGTTGGTGGGGGTCGCGACCTGGTGCTGTCAGAACAGGGGAAACTTGCCAGTTGGACAGGGCTCCATTTTCCCATAGATCCGGAGAGCAAGGGAGGGAATGACAGATGTACACAGTGTTAGGAGGCAGAGAGGCCTTGTGTGTGGACAGGCAATGTGCAACCAGCTCTCGACAGCCAATCAGCTGAGAGCTGTCGATCTGAGACACAGAGAGAAAACGAAACATTAGTTTGACACATGTACGAAACATACAGCAATACGATAACAAACAGCAACAATCAATAAATAATTCATAATAAATAAAAACATTATTTGTCAAAAGAATTTTAAAAATGTTACATTTTGAATATTATTCATTCTTTCATTTGTATCCGAGAGGCTGAAGTCTTACCTGTGCTTTGTGCAGCAGGTCAACAGTGAGAGCGAACCAATCAGGACAGAGTTTCTCCAGCTCCAGCGTGATGAGGGCGAGGGAGAGCACGGAACCATGCACCCGCACCAGTGCATTATGGGCCAGGCAGTAGAGCAGCTGCTGAATGGGCAGAACCAGGTGTGATTGGTGGAGACCTGACCACACCACGCTCAGATCCTCAGACTTGCAGGTCAGGACCATAGCATGGAACTAGAGAAATAGCAAATGAGAAAAGAGAATAGCAAATAAACTCAAACAAACTGTTCATTACTATTATAAGAATCTCTGCACTTAATCTGACACTTTAATTGTGACAGTGTATCTCTTAGATGTTTTAGCATCCACACATATAGAGTTTGGAGGCTCATGCAGGTTTCTGTAAGCGTTTATGATCTTACGATGTAAAGGAAGTCCAAAGCAGTGGCAAAGTGCAGGTCCCAGTTTAGCTTATCCAGAACTATTCTCTCCATCCGTAAGATCTCAGATGGAGAACAGCCACATTTGCTGCCGGAGGCCAGTTTCCTCAGAGATGGGATCCGCTACAAAACATGTATCAAGCATTACATACACTGATGTTAAAGATTCTGTTCTATTATAATTACACACAGCCTCTTTATAATCGGCACATTTAAGCCACATGGTCACACAAAACTCTAGCCAAAAATGACTTTAAAGGGATTGCCAAAAACTAATCGCATTAAATATTAGATTAACAGTGTCCTTACAAAGCCTTCAGATTTAGTTTCTGATGTAGATGTTAAATTATTCCCACAGTAGAATATAATATATGGTATATAAATAGATGGAATAACATCTCATGACATCTCAAAGCCACTGAGACCTGCAATGACAGATGCTGACCATGAATCAGCACGGTTGTTTTTTATAATAACAAACGTTATAATATTACGTTCACCTCATCTTCCTCACTGGTCTTAACAGCCAGGAAGAAACAAGAGATGGCAATACAGCGCAGGTACTTTGGACGAGCCTGAGAGAGAGAGAGAAAAATATGTGCAGTTTCAGTTTCTCGTAAAAATGTTCTCAAATTATCTTGGCAGTCCTTGAAACAGAACATTTTCAAAGAAGTTTTTCAAAGAAAAACTGCTATTCTGAGTAAAAACTGGTAAAAAAAATGGCATTATTTTTAGTGCTACTGTAACAAAACTGTCAAAGCTATAGATTATCTAATACTGTTAATTTATCTAATAACACACATTTTAAAGGCAAGTTTGTGTTATGCTAATAATATAGCTAGTACAATCAACAAACACAATCAATGACACAGACAGAAGACGCTGACTAGAGACTGGAGTTTCATTACCTTAATGGCAGACAGGAAGCGGTCAAGGATGCTGATGGCCAGACAGAGAGACTCTGGGTATAGCTTTAGCTGAGAATGTACATCCCTCAACCACCGGACGGCCTCGTCACGCTTTTCAGGGGAAATATCTGTGTCCTGATCAATTTAATGGGACAAAACAACAGGTTTATGCTTCCTAAACACATCACATGACCCATTTATCACAAAACACTGTATTTTAAGTGGCGTAACCATTATTCTAACCATGTATGAGATTATTCCATTTAAATACCACATATTCATCCTTGTAGATTTGTACATACAGCAGCTAAGTAATGCTGTACTTTGGACACCAAGGACTTAATTTGTACACATGAAAAAATAACACAATACACAATAGACTTGTACACTGAAACCATCAAGTACTGACTATGTACTGAACGTATCAGAGTCATCCTGATTCTCAAATCTAAACAATATATACAAAAACTAATCATTTTAATGCAGTATTTTATCATACACCCATTAAACCAGATTTACCAGCCCACCCAATGACCCGTCTCACCTGGTTGGTAGGTTTCTTTGGCACATAAACCTTCCACAGTTTGGCTTCCCTAGAAACCGCCGTCTCCAGAAGAGACGACAGCTTCTGGCTCTCCAAGGGTTCTGCAAACTTCATGGCCAACCCTGGAAAGGCCTACCTCCCCACTGGACACAGCTACCTAAACATTAAACATACATACATATCTCAGAAATACTATATATATATATGAAGTATTCTGAATATTGAATATGAAGTATAATATTGAATATAAAGTATTTATATAAGTAAATGTAATGATATGAGCATTATAAACCACAATTTAACAAGTTGAAACAATTAATGTAACATAACAACAACATTTTTATTTATATTATATTACCAAGCTAACAAACAATACAGGAACAATCGTTTAGATATTGTAAAAAAGGTATAATTTAACAACTATCATTATACATAACAGCCCTAATATATACTGTATACTAAACTAAATAAAATACACACAAATTGGAAGCATTTATTTTATCATTCAATTTCTGAGAAAGACAAATAATCTGATTTAGTATCTCATTCATACTATGGATGCTTATGTCAGACTGTATAACAGTATAACAACATTATTATGCCATTAAAGACTTTAAACACTATTTACAGCTGATACTGAGGTTATGGACCCAATACAGTTTTGACGCAGTGTTTGCTAGCTGACTAGCTGCACAGCAATAGGTCAATAATACTGCGTTTATCGACTCTCTGCTACATCCAAAAACGCCAGTTAGCTGGTTAAAATGTACATTTTGTGTTTTGGGACTGGATTTAATACTTCTAATGTTGATGTTGGTTTAAAACTGTCGGAAATTGTGAGTTTTTTACCTCCCCTGCAAGGTTGTGGGAAACGCAGATCATCCGGTCCATTAAACGGATCGCAGAAGCAGCAGATCGGATTCCGTCATATTCTTACGCTTCCAGCTTCGCCTCCATTATCGACCTAAAATTTGGAGGGGGGGTGAAACCTAACGGGATCTTTCCAAACCGATACCAAAAATAAAATGAACGGTATATACACACGGACTTACGTCCGAGGAGGGGAAGGAGAATCTTCCGCCAGTCTTATGGTCGTAAGGAGACCCTTTACCCAAAATATTTATATAGGAACAAAATAAGACCATCTTAAATAATCTAGAACGTCTAAAAATACCTTAAGGCACAACATAAATTGTAGACGAATCTTATTATCAGCGGAAATGACTTAAGACTTAAGACTTAAGCAAACGTCATATGGGGACTACTTTCTCAAGCGAAAGGAGATTTATTGGCCGTATTGTAGGGACTACTTTCACATACGATCTCGATCAGTCTCAAGATGCGACGGTCAGTATATTAAGCATTTACACAAGCATTGATTTAAATGCTTTGTTATGCTTTATTTATTTTTAGTCTTAAATGCATGTTTATTATTTAAAATAGACCATGTCCCTGAGGAACCCATTTTGAGGAACCCCTGAGTTATCTATACGTCAAAACACAAATGAATTTGAAAGTGATTTTGATTAATACAATCATGTTGAAATGATGATATTAAATTAATAAAAACGTCTTTTAAAGATTAATATTTGTTAAATATAAGTTAAAACCAGCAAACAACAAACTCTAGTCTTCGCCTATGTGGCCCAGCAGCCAATCAGAGTTTAGGATTTTGGGCGGACTATTTAAACGGTACATTTTCGCCTGATCCTATTGGTCTGTTGGGTTGTCTATTTCTTCGACATTTAAACCTTTAAACTTACGTTTCTGTTGTCAATAAAAACTCTCAAAACCTAGAATAATGTGGACATAATTATAAAACATACGCGTTTAATATGATAAATAATAAGTTCGTGTTATAAAACACCAAACTGAATCCATACGCTTAGGTTTATGTGTGACGCCCATTGGGCGGAGCTACATTCAATATCAACAAAAGGAAAGGCTGAGAAAAACAGACGAGAGATACGGAACTAAACATGTCCTATTAAAATATCTGGTAATGTACCATTTTCATCTTTAATATCATTGTTTAACGCGTTTGATCATTTTTACACGTTTATCGAGATGAAATGTCGCTTCTGAATGTATTGGTAGGTTTTGTTGCTCTGAAATGATCTTTGGTTGTGCTTGGATGTTGACTGCGAAATGATCACATTTCCTGTTTACTTTAAAGAGATTTTATAATATAGTTATATCATTTCTGTGTCAATTATCGATATTAAAGCTATTTTTTTTAAATAGTCCAAATACATCTTTTGTTGGTCATGTAGTGCGAAAACTGATCATTTTGGCTCCGTATACATATACATTTATAAACCAACTTATAGTGTGATTCACTAAACGTGACAATTGTCGACGTGTTATATAGTAAAACACACAAAATATGTGACATTTACTGTTAGAAACCAACTGTACAGTAGTGTAAATATCCAGCCCTCCCCCTCTGGTCGTCTAGGTATTTTCCAGTTGAACGATTAACTAGAAAATGCTTGACGAATTTACTTTCATTCTTGTTGTAAACGTCGTGCTTTTTAATGTAAATAAATCGTTTGCATCGTTTTAATGTATTTTCCGTTGGAAGCGTCTGGTTTTATTTGTTTGACTCTGTTAGAAGGCGTTAACCCTTTAAACCCGACACCGAGGATCAGCTGAGCAAAGGGGGGTGGGCAAACCTCGACCCACCGCCCTTGGGCGAACTGCGTTTATTTACTTAGTTTTTTCCGTGTTTTTTTAAAGGTGTTTGGGAGACTTGAAACCCAGATAAAGAGAAAACATGGACGCCTTCAAACTGATGAAGGAGCTGAAGACGAACCTGGAGCAGGAAGTTTATTATCTGCCAAAGGAAACGGGACTTAGTTTGATCGAATCCACACAAGAGGTGATTCGCATTGACCTGCTCCCACATCAATAGTTACATGACGTTTGGTGGTTAAAATAAACAAATAGAGCAAGTTAACGCAGTATTTGCATGTTGCAACTGTAAATACATACACTATGAAACGTCAAAGCAAACTTGAAACTTTATAGACAAGCTAAATTGTAAATGTTTTGTTATTCCCACAGAATACTAACGGAGTTTCAGCCAAATGCCGGGACTCCCGAGTGGAGGATCTGTGTAGCTTGACTAGTTTCTTTGGTTACAGCACTCAGACCTTTGTACTGGCTGTTAACCTGCTGGATAGGTTTCTAGCCATGATGAAGGTAAACAGTTACAAGTTACCAGTTATAAAAGCAATTGTTTTCAATTGTCTGATTGATTTGCAACTTAAATTCCTGTTTGCATACATGTAAATATTCAACTTTGTGTTTTAATTAAAGGTTCAACCCAAGTATCTGGCATGCATTAGCATAAGTTGCCTTCATATCGCCACCCGGGTCACAGAGGAAGAGTGCAATGTGTCATCCAGCCATGAGCTTATTCGTATCAGCCAGTGCAAGTTTACCGTCTCGGACCTCAGTCGTATGGAGAAGATCATTTCAGAGAAACTCAACTTTCAATTCAAAGCCGTCACAGCCTTAACCTTTCTGCATTTATACCACGCCATCGTACTATCGCACACCTCCAACAGGTGAGACGCCCGTGCGGGATTGGGTGTCATTATTGAGCTAAAAGACAGAAAAAAATGTAACATTTGCTTATAAAGCTTGATAAACAGAGCTGCCTGTGAATGTTTAACTTTGTGGCAGTATGACAGATATACTAAGAGTCTGTAAAACGACAGCTCATCTGAAGCTACATCTGCCTATATTAGTAATTAGGCCAGTCAAACTAAATTGACTGTTTTGTTTTAACACTTTTTTTGCATTTTAGGAAAAACGTCCTTAATCTTGACAAACTGGAAGCCAAATTAAAAGCCTGTCTGTGCAGAATTGTTTTCTCCAAAGCAAAAGTAAGAATGAACACACAATAAATACAAACTTGACTTGTCAGTCGTCTGGTAAATGGAATGTTAAAATCTGATATTTCTCTTTTTTTCAGCCTTCTGTGCTTGCCTTATCTCTACTGATGCAAGAGATTGAAGCCATGCAGTCCTCAGACCTGCTAGAGATCGCCTACCGTATACAGAGACATCTGAAGGTAAAAATAAAGACACTATATGCTATAATACACTATGGTGTGACACTACACAATAATACACTATAGGGTAAGACATTATATACACTATAATACATTCTAGGGTAAGACACTACATACACTATATAATACACCAGGTCTTATAAATCTAATGTCTAATACAGTGGCTGTGTGCTCTCTGTAGATCTCTGAGGCTGACCTGGCCCATTGGCGAGGTCTGGTACACCAGTGTATGAGGAAATATTCCTCTCCAGAATGTTCCAAACCAGACCACAGGAAGCTGGTTTGGATCGTCTCGCGTAGAACGGCACAGAACCTCCACAGCAGCTACTGCAGCATCCCAGAACTGCCCACCATTCCAGAGGGGGTCTGGGGTGAGAGCGAGAGGTAAACCACTGAGTGATACGTTCATATTAAACAATCAATGTGTTGATATTTAATCGTGGTTAAACATGAGCTGTGATATGATATTTTTCTATAAATAATACGGTCTGTGTCATGCTGATTATTACTGTAAAAGATGTTGCATCTAGTCCTAGTACTCGTAAAAGTTTAGAACGTAATTTTTTCCATCACACACACCTTGGTTTCCCCCTTACATGACGTTACGTAACCCTGGCGTTTTACTGACACACACATTTACGTCACAACCTTGGTCTCATCAGCTCAGACCGAAGTTCCGTCTGTACTCTCCACCCAGAGTTGCGCTATCAGGTTCTGTAAAAGTGTTACGTGATACTAATGATGTGTCACATCCTAGCAACCAACCAAGGGCAATAAATCATACTTTTACAGTCATTCCTGAGGCTCACCGAGAGCTAGTTACAGACAGACAGTTTCAACAAGACTTATACGCCAAACTAGGTGTAGCAGAGAAATGTGGGTGGAGAATACTCTTTGTTTACAGACTGATGTGGCTTGTGTCACATCACCTGTTAGGAAAGGGTGTGTTAGGTGGGGAAATTGAAGATTGCATCTGACTGTGTCTACATCTCCTCTACAACAGCGAAGATTCAAGCGAGGACCTCAGTTCTGGTGAGGAGAGTCTGAGCAGCTCCTTGGGAAGTGATGCCGAAGGCCCCTACTTTCCCTCCAACTTCCTCTCCCAGCGCCGCAGACGGTAACGCGTCCCAAACCACTTCTTCTACAAAGAAGAAGCACAACACCAATGGCGTTTCTCTAAGAACTTCAGCCGGACGTGCTGATTGGCTTCCTTGTAATCTTCCACTATGATGTCATAGTCTTCTGAAAACCTAGCGTTTACAGCAAAGCGCCGTTGTGCCTGGGTTCCTCGAAACCACAGTGTCCAAAATATTAGAACTGTGTTTTAACCTTTGTAACTGTTTTAGGGTTTTACAGAAAGCTTGTCCTGATACTGTATGAATCTCTCTTATTACTCTCTAACTACATGTTTGAAGCTAAAGTAAAAAAAAAAAACAAGAACATTGCACAACACCGGCAGCTAAAGTTTGAAACAAACTAAAAAACAAATGTAGCCTTAGTGCTTGTAGTAGTTGTGGCGTGTCCGGATTTGTCAACATTCCAGACCGGATCAACAGAACGTATCCAAGGAACATTAGACTGTTATTTTACAACCTGGGACTTGTACTTTGGTGCTTTGCACAGTTTGTGATTGTTAATGTGTGACCAGAGAAAATTGCAAGACTTCAGAAGTTCTGCTCTCTGAGGTTATAGTTTGTGGTGTGCATGGTGTTCACAAAAAAACAGGGTTGTTTATTTTTGTGTGTATGTGAGTGATGTTGTTGTTAACCTATTTGCCAAATAAGTACAATGTAGACAATTACTGTACATGAAAAATGTGCGCTGCACAAAAAAGCCTAAAAAACCTTAAAATGTAAAAAATGTCAATATAAAAATGTACATAATGTAAACATGCATATGGTTTATGTATAGCATCTTGTAGATATTAACTTATTATTTTCGTCATGGTTACATGAAAAAAATAAAAAACTATTTTTAAATGTTTACACGTCTGTTTGCTGCAAAAGAACTATTGAGTAGTTGTGCATAACTATCATAAATTTCATCTTAATTTAATCAGTTGCTTAAGCTGAGCCTCACAACTGTCCGGCACACACAGATAATATAAAACAGATGTTGTAAACTGGCTCAGTGCCACAGCAGTAAAATATATCAATGCCATGACATGTCATGGCAACAAAAATCAAACCTGCTGACTTAAACATCAGCAATCTTTGCATTCTGTAGTTTTGCTCATAAAATGAGTCACATGTTAACCAAAGAGGAACTCATTTGCATTCTGTGATGAAATTTTTCTTGTTTTCTTGACATCACAAGTCTTAATGTCGTTCTAAGATGCGGCTCAAAAGATAATGTAATCTTAAAGTCTTTTATTAAACATTTCTAGCACAGGGACAGAAATAAAGCTAAAAAACGGACTGGTGTGTCGTGATCGTGTCCAATGGCCATTTGTTGTTCATTACAAATAAACAAGAAGATTTACGAAATTCCTTCTTGCGCACACTCACTACAGGAATACTGGCTGAAGTTCCTCTTTCAGACATAACCCACATCTGTACAGAACACTAAAATTTGACACCACAGAAAAAGTAGGTCACTTGCCTTAAAGCATTCCATGTTTGCAGCCAGTGTTAAGAAACCCTGAGAGACTTTTTCTGTAGGCTGGGAGGCTTGTAAGGGGGCCCTGACTCTGGGAATTCTTTTAGTGGGACGTTTTGATAGGCTAGAAGATGATTGGCTCCTGCAGACTGCTGGTTTCTGGGTTTGTTTGGACATTTTCAAAGCAGGTCTAAGATAGAAGGGTCTTCTTGATGGGGTGTCTGAGAAATTCACAGCGGTTTGTTGATCATTTATGGCTGGGTTTCTCTGCATCTTGGTTTCCAGTGTTTCTTCTGCTTTTATGGCCTGAGCGTTCTCCAAATATTCACTGTTTGAACCAAGATACTTGAAGGCTTGGTGACCTTTGGTGTCTGTTAAATCTTTCCTTTTTCAATAACAAGGGTGTAGTTGTTTTGGCTTAAGCATTTTAAAAAGAGGCTTAAACGACTGGTTTAATTTTAATATGGGAAAACATGGAACATACTTATTCGTGATGTAGGTGGAAACAGGCAGACAAGGAAATGAAATATTGCCCTTTTGGAAAAACTGTGGCAATACATGAGCACAAGCTTTATGTATGTGTGTATAACTAGATAAGACACTCAGTGACTTTGGTCTAACAGCTGACACAAAACTTCAGACGTGTGAATCATGACTGACTACCTGGGTGGTGATAAGGCGGCGGTGGGTGGGACTTT
Source organism: Yasuhikotakia modesta (assembly GCA_036877545.1). NCBI lineage: Eukaryota > Metazoa > Chordata > Actinopteri > Cypriniformes > Botiidae > Yasuhikotakia > Yasuhikotakia modesta. The sequence continues at coordinate 9,161 of JBAJNP010007418.1, read as the reverse complement.
TCACACAGGTCAACAACATCAGCAGTGTTTCTGCAGCTCTGTAACTAGTTTTGCATTTCATTAACAGCCCAAAATTGTTTCTGCTTCTTTTTGGCTGTGGGTTTAAAACCTCAAACATTTTTCAGATTTTCAAGGAAAAATTAGACCCAAGGGAATAACCAGCATTTTTACAGAACTCAGTCAAGAAAGTTTAGAATGACATAAGAGTGAGTCAATTCTTCATTTCATAAAAACAAGGGAGGTTAAAACCATGAGGCCTAATTAATTTAATCTACTATGATAAACTTGAGCACTAAATGTATTAAACTCAAGAACAGTTTGTCTGGAGCAGAAACTGATTTGATGACAATGAACACCGTCTGCTCTGTTATCAATGTACTGAGAGCTCAGTGATGCACAAATTGTCCTTAAACACACATTTTCATGGTCCACAGATATGCTTGGGGCAAAAAAACACTGAGGACTGGGGGCAAGAAAAAACATTTCAATTAAAACAAATGTATTTATATTTTACTTTTTTAGCTGGAGGATAGATACTGTTACTAGGACATTGTTTTGCAGTTCTTGTTGGAGACTGTTTTGCCTGATAAGTTCACTCATATGTTGTTGTGTTTTCCACAGAAACAGTAAAATAAAGTCACTGGTATATCTGTATATCTCTCACGTTGTATTCTGACGCCACCTTGTGAATGTTTAAGGAAAAGGAACCAAAACAGGAAGTTAAGTTTACAACATCCCAATAGAAATGAACTGTGGAGACGTCTTAGAACAATCTTGCTTTCTTTCTCAGGTCTTTAAACGCTCGTCACCATGACAACAGAAAACTAACACAAAGAGGAGGATAATGAATGAGGCTCCGCCCACCAGACTCATAGCAGGTGGCAGGACTGAGCCGCCTTTTGTTTGTAAGCGATTTGTTTAGTATGAACTGATTTGCCTCTTTCTAGTTTTGGTTTATTACAGGCCACCAGAACCTGGGATCGGTCCGTACCGAGTGTGTAAGATCCATGATGAAAAGGAGGGCATGACATACAGGACCACCTGGGAAACGTGACCGGGTTGCTGGTGAGTTCACACACATTGTATGATGTTCGGTTTAAGATTAACAGCATTTTATTAAAATCTTTCCTGTTTATTACAATAACCATGGACATATTCCTGTACCTATGACAGACATTTTCTTAAGTTTAATATTAATTCCAAACATTTTATCTGATGCAGTAACAAATATTTGGGTCTTTTTTAGGCCTCAGGCTCAGCAACCCAAATGTCTGTTTGTGTTTGGAGGATGAGAGCATGTTTGGGTCAGAAGTCTAGCCTTCTCCACAGACAGCCTTTTATACAGACATGACTGTATAAAAAGTATCAAGTTAAGAATAGCATGATTTAGATTAATGTAGAATCAGTTTATCATATCCCCATCATCTTCATCATCATCAGTTCAGACAGACACAGAGACATAATAGTAACTGGGTGGGGCATTTATTTTCAGCGGGTGAGAAAAAAACAGTACAGCCATTCAAGCCTTGACCGCGTATTTGCGAATGGAGTAGAGGCGACACTTTCTCTGCATCTTTTTGGACATCAGGGTCTGCTCGTGTTTTGTCAGCTCACGGCGAATAGCGCGGGTCTTCTTGGGCCTGAGGTCCAAAGGCTTGTACTTCTTACCCTGGAGATACATAAAGCACAACAGTCAGAATCTACTAACCAATACAGGCAGTTCATCTAACCGATAATCATGTTAAGGATGTATGAATTCTGTTAGCTCCCCACAGCAGTCCAACGTCATTTAAAGACACTGCTGCAGGGAGCCAAGATTTCTATAGCAAGGAAATATTCACACTATCTTCACTTCAGAAGCAGTGCTGGGTGTTCATCTTGCAGGAAAAAGTTAATGTAGCAAAAACAGCCGGACACAACTACTCAAACAGGATAGACATGCAAAACTATTACAGACAACGTTAAATGCTCTTGATCTTGGCCTGTACCGCGCATGCGCTTAACTGACCTTGTAGAACTTCCTCAAATTCTCCTTCTGTGTCTGGTTGATAACTGTAAGGACTCGGGCGATAGATTTGCGTACAACTCGGCTGCAAAGACAAACACAGTCGCGTTACATCCTAGAAGATGCATCTTATGCCACCTAGAAGATGCATCTTATGCCACCATCATACTACGTTAGCATCATTCATAGTGAAACCAAGTAAGTTTAGCATCCCGGTACTCACATCTTTGAGAGTTTGCTAGCAGCTCCACCGGTAACTTTGGCAACGCGGAGTTGAGAAAGTTCCACCTTCAGATCATCCAGCTGTTTCAACAGCTCCTCCTTTTTCTTTCCGCGCAGGTCTCTGGCCTTGATCTTTGCCTACAGACACACAGATGCAGTCAGTTTGCCATCGGTTCAATCCTTATGCATTTACATGCAGCGCTTTGTGCTCCGGTTCATTCATACGTATGCAAAACCAACTCACATGTCCACACTACTATATACTCAACACTCGCACTAACTGTATAAACAGGCTGTAATCTATAAAACATGGCAACTTCTATAGATCACTAAACCTAAAACTCTATCTTCATTCATTTACTCAATTCGTGCAGTAATAGCTGTTTTATTTAGTAATGGCGAACTGTAACATCACATGCTAACACGATAAAGTTCACTGAAGAACAAGCAATCGTGACTGGAAGGTGTACAACATTCACGTTTTCTTAGAGCCATCGTTTACAATATTGTGCATAACCTTTTAAGAACATTTTAATGTATGTTCAAAACTAACTTTAGGACCGATTTAACGCGTGAAATGCACGTGATGGCTTCGGATTGCCCCGTTACAGTAAATTCTCACCATTTTTTCTCGATGGCTGCCACAAGAAAGGAAGTTGCAGCGGTCACGTGTCAAAATCTACCGGGTTATGGACTGAACTAAACGAATGCGGGGGGATCTTGGGATCTTCCATTTACTTCTTAAAAGCGGGTGGTTAATTGCAATGATTACTTTATTGCTTCGTTGATACATTTAGTATTTAAAACGTTTTTTAAAAGCATTTAAAACGTTTCTGAATCGCTTATTTGCGTTGTGAGTTATGTTTAATTTAATGTTAAAAAGTCGACTCACCTCATTGGTCAGGGGGTTTGATAGACAGTCCTTTGCCACGCCTCTCCTTCCGCTCTGTAGATCAATATGGCGCTAGCGCGGAGTCTCTACAATCTGCTCTTTAGGAGAACATCAACTTTCGCCATAACTATCATGGTGGGAGCTGTTGTCTTCGAGAGGGTGTTTGACCAGGCCGGGGACGCGGTATTTGACAACATAAATCGGGGGGTGAGTTACTATTTGTCGAGTTTATTATGTTTTGTTGATGACCCACCGATTGACTGACCTTGGTTTAGCCGCTAGCTAACTGGAACCCAGCATTTAGATGCATGATTAAAACAACTGGATCATAACAACAATGGAAAGATGTGCAACATCTTCTTGTCAACAAATGTTATACATTTATATGTTTAAGAAGGTTTAATGTTATAGGTTTAATACGAAAGAAAACGTTTGATTAATTGATATTTAACCAAATAACATCTAACGTTGTTGTAACATTGTTTTAGGGTTTGGATGCGATTTTCTCATTCGAAGAAAGCAAAAAAAAAACATTTAGGGAGTATGAATGTAATTTTAAGCATCACGCAAATAAGTTTGATGGCATCTGATTATTAATGTTGGGGAAATGTTTTGTGGTGTGTCCTGACAGTTTGTTTTTATTTTTCTTTAGAAACTTTGGAAACACATCAAGCACAATTACGAGCAGAAGGATGAAGAATAAACACTGGCTTTGGTGCAGATGACAGATTATCCCATTTCCCGCTGTGACCCCGCTGGATCATCTGTTGGCTTGCTTTGTCCTACAGCGATCATCTTCTGAATGGATTCATGGTCTGGATACATAAACAGAAACTGTCTAGGATTTCCAAACCCTGATAACATGTCACCTGACCACCGATTAATGTGATGCGTCACATTCTACATGATTTATAAATGTGTTGTTAACTTAATTCTGTGTGAATAAACCCAATGACCTACTATCATAAAATCTTGTATTTTTTTCTGTGTATAGGGTGCATAGAATTAAATGAGTGAATTTCAGATGCTGTTGTACTAGTATTAGTAAATTAATTTGGTTGAAGGTTCTTGCTTCTTATAAAGTTTAAGAAATACTATTTCTATCAGGCTAGATATATAGATAGACTATATGATAGACTATACTGTAATATTATTACATTTATGCATTTTGTACATGCATAAGTACATTCAAGGTTTGCAGTTTATTAGTACATGTACACCCTGGGAATCGAACCCACCAGCTTGCGCATCTAACAAAAAAACTATTGAGCTATTACTATGGTGACGGTGCAGCTCTCTTCTTACCAGTAGAGACCAGCATTAAATTAGAGATAAACCAATATACCACCACCTGGGGTCACTAGAGCACTTTATAATGTAATGACCATCAACTGTTTCCATGTGTCCCTGCTGGTTTAATTGTCAGTCTCATCTGTAGACATTGACAGTGTTAATAACAAAGCGTCTCACAGAATGAGTTATGAGGTATGATAAGTATCTCTTATTTGCATAAGCTGTACTGTTAAACGTGCTAAACCAGCACATTCACTGTTGTTTTATTACACTGCCCAAATAAACATGAACCAACACCCATGTTTATGTGTGAGAAGGTTTGCATTGTTTCAAGAACTGTTCCGCTAATTTGACTATTAACCAAAATGCTGAGCTGGTTGGGTGAAGTGAAACTTCTAATGAGTCACTTGGTAACCAAAACCAAACCAAATAAATTTTTTTATGCTAAAAGTATTAAGTTAAAACAAAAAAATGTGTGTAGCGTGAAATAATGTATTACAAAGACACAACCAGTTTGCTGAACAAAATGTTGAGGGATCTTTTCTTTCAACACAGGAGGATGGGATGACTTGTAAATTCTGAGAACAATCGATCCAGTGACTCATTTTCAGTCTCCACCCAGCAATAAGAGCTTAGGAAGACATTGTTTCAGCCACAGTTTAATATATCATTAGTCGCTGACTGGGTATGAGTGAGGCTTCGGTATTGTGGGTTAAATTTAGGGGCACAAACACAAGCATATCAGCACAAAATGGATGATAACATAATAAGACGAAATGGCAGATGAGCTATACAAACCAAACACATTACATACATGTTTATGATGTGTATAAACATTTACATTCATGCACAACTTTTACAGACAGTGTTTTATTGTGAAACCATTCCCCTTTGTAGTCACAAGACTCTTAGCCTTTAGTATTGTTTACAACATTACAAAATACTGAGTCACACACAGTCATCCTATTTTAAAAAAAGAAAAATGCCCAAACTGATAAAATTTTAGGACTCTTATATTTTCCTATAAAATACTTACAGAATTCTTACAGAAGTTTATTTTTATTACATTTCAGTCCTGGGGTTAAACTTGCAAGTTATTTTAAAACCTTGTCACTTGTTTGGCTGCACAAGTGGCAAGTCTCTCATTACATTCTCCCTCATTGGTCAGTTTTGGACAAGGCCCACAGCCTGATTGGCTAAAAACTGAGGTTTATCCTTCTGTCGTTTGGAATGCAGAAGCAGTCACATGACTTTTAAGAAGATGACCTCCGGTAAATGGGAATGAATGGAGACCTAAATCTGAAAACAGTTGCTTCAAGAAGCCAGTTAGCAGTTTAAAATGGACCAAACTACTGAATGAGCTACTGAAATGTCTTTTATAGACCAATAAATTCCTATAAAACCCGGTTTGTCAATTCTACAAAATATTAGATTTAGTGAACAAATATATTGTGAGTGTATTTCTGATGCCAACATAATGATTTTTACATAAGCAGGCTGATAGAAACAGACAGAGTTTGGCTTAAATGTGGTCCTGAAAGTATATCCATACCTCTCGCCATACTTGTACTTTAACTTGTATAGTGACGTAATAGAAGCCGGTGTGTACGTCATGGCGCAGGGACCAATCAGCCCTCAGAGCGCTGAAATAATTTGCATTCCTTTAAACGCGCTTTAGTGACCCTCCGGCTCGAGGGCGTGTCCGTTTCATTTATCTAGAAGCGTGCAGCGTTACAAGAGCCATTATTTCACTTTGGTTAAAAAGCCAAACTTTATCCCACCTCGCCAATAATGCCTTACTCCAAAGTTATGCCGGCATTCGCCAGAGTAAAGCCGGATAAGCTGTTCGGGAGCAGATTGCGCTCCTCGGTCGCATCCACGCAGCGCAAACAGCTAAAAACAGAAAACGCGCAGCTGAACTCATCCTGCGCGGTGTTGGAGAAACCCTGCGATGGAGATCTCATCAGCGGACCTAAAGCTCAGACCAGCCCCCAGCCCAGCATCTCCATCGACTTCAATAACACGCAAGAAGCCTACAAGAGCAAAAACACGCTGGAGCTGATGAGAAGCATGCTGGTGTTTAAACTCTGCACCTTTGACATCCTGGTAGATAAAAATAAGGAGGTGAGTTACAGGGGCGATGGTAACAAGTGAACCTAAAAGTCACATTTTAGCCGGTTAGTGTGGGTATGTTTGTTTACTGTGCTGAACACTTTGTGCTCTGGTGGTTTTAAGTTTCCTGTGTGTGTGTGTGTGTGTGTGTGTGAGGGTCATTTTTTTGTAAGTTTCATTTTTAATTCTTCAAAAATCCTGATTTGAATCCATATTTATTTGGTATGTATTTATTTATTTACTCTCTTTATCTACAGCTGATGGCTCTCAGTAGGAAAATTCTTGGCCAGCGGCTCTTTGAGAAACTGATGAAGATGACCTTCTACGGGCAGTTTGTGGCAGGTGAGGATCAGGACTCCATTAAGCCCCTGATCGAGAAGAACCAGGCGTTTGGTGTCGGCTCGGTTCTGGACTACAGTGTTGAGGAGGACCTGACCCAGGAGGAGGCTGAGAAGAAAGAAATGGAGTAAGTTTGAGGTTTGGTTTCCCATTCCTTTACATTTACAAGATAATAAATGTCATAATGTCACATTTAAACAATATTAAAAAAAAACAATTTACAAAAAAACAATTTACACAGTGTCGATTGTATAAAATCTTTCATATAGGGCTTTACATGCAAAAACTGTCTCTTGAAAGATTTACAAACTGATATAAAATGACATATATTGCGTTACAGCCAGAGTCTAACTTGCAGCTTTCTTCAAAGCCTTGTCAAGTTCTTGGCAGTAGGGGTGGAAAGTTTCAGTTTACGTTCACTCTCATTGGTCGGTTTTGGCCAAAGCCCACTGTTATTCTCCTGCCTACCAGAATTCAGTCACGTGAGGCTGAGTGAGGGGCAGCCGCAGCAAATTCACTTGATCTGTTCTGTGGCGCAGTTAGAAGAGCCACATCAATCACTTGAACTGTCTTTTAAACACTTTAAGTCTTTTTTTAAGACTATTTCCTGAGCTGTTAAAAACACAAACATCCTGTTTGGGACATTAAAGGGCAGCTCAATGCATTTAGCTCCACCTGATAATGGCTATTATTATGCTCGAATGAACAGACCAGTTTGTTGAGTAAAAACAAATGGACTGCTTTAGGCGTTGTGCGAGTGTTGCATAACATGTTTTGAGGAAGATGAGACCTCGCCTGTTTGGTAGAACATATTGCCACTGTGGCTTTTTTGGTGACACAAATTCATGCAAACTGCTGGCAGAGGTTCAGCCAATAGCAACGCCAGCGTTCATGTGACAAGCAAATGCTGTAAACACAGCCAAAACAATGACTGATCAGATGATCGCATACTAAATGGCACGGAAGTAATGCTAACCTCTAACACGCTAACAGCCGGTGTGGTTTACTGTGGTTCCTGAGGAAGTCATTGGCATACTGAAAACATTACTTTTACTGAGAGCTATATAAACTATACAGAACAGACATACTGTATATACTGTATACCATATTATGTGTAACTATACATAAGGAAACAATAAAACTAGCATCATAACAGGTGCTGTGGCAATAAAATACCTTTCACACTAGTCATTCACATGCTAAACTTTAAACAGTTTCATATGAAACAGATTTTTTACACAATTCAGCCCGTCTGTGTTTCTAAAATATTATTTTTATGTTGAATTTTGTCTGTTGGCCAAAACTGATGTTGCAATATGATGTTGCATGTGACCTGCGCTGGTGTATGCAGATCTGTGTGGAATACTGAACATTGTGTCACTGGCTGCCAGTCACAGGCTCTGTGTGAGTGTGTGCATCTGTGAGCGTGTGTGTGTCTGTGAGCATGTGCCTCAGTGAGCGTGTGTGTGTCTGTAAGTGTGTGTGTCTGTGAGCATGTGCCTTAGTGAGCGTGTGCGTCCGTGAACGTGTGTGTGTCTGTGAGCGCGTATGTGCGTCTGTGTTTGTGTGTGCGTCTGTGTTTGTGCGTGCGTCTGTGAGAGTGTGTCTGTGAGCGTGTGTGTGTGTCTGTGAGTGTGTGTCTTTGATGTAATGACTCAACATGAATTTATCACCTCTTGAATTAGATTTAATAGCAGCTCCAGTGTGAAATGCTGAGAGTGAAACCTAATTTCATCTGTTTTTCAGTTCATGCGTTTCTGAAGCCGAGAAAGAGAATCATGGTAAGTGTTATAAATCATTTATGGATTTCAGTCACTCAACGCACAACACATGCTCTCTGTAAATCAACCTTGTGAGTTTGTTGGTGCTCTGTAATCATTATACATTTTGAGGTGTTACATGTTTTAAAGATCAGCCCTGGATGTTTAAATATTTGATAGAACAAGTAATATAAAATAAAAATACTTAAAATTATTAAATCCTTAAGTCATTTTTGTCCCATGAATAAAATATAACTTAAAAACAAACATTTAATTTAAAATTAATTTTACCTTTTAATTACCTTTTAATAGTAATATATTGTATTTAAGTTCATTATTACAATAAAGGATTGTTTGTTTTGTTTTCAGTGGAAACCAGCGTTATTGCCCCTCAGGACCCTGAGGGTACAGTGATTTGAATTGAACTTTTATGGTGTTAACAGGAGGTTAAGATTGGCGGGTGCCGGGAGTTAGTCGGGTTTCATCTTCTTGGGTTTTTTGACACGTGAACACGCTTTGCCTTTGGGATCGTGCTGTT
>JBAJNP010007417.1:0-22631 GCA_036877545.1 Yasuhikotakia modesta | reverse complement strand
TATGTATACTGTACTGTATATGGTACTGTATTTATATTTGTATGTATATGTATACTGTACTCTATATATATGTATGTATACTGTATACGTTACTGTATATATATGTATGTGCTGACTGACTTCCGTCTCTGCAGGACTCATACAGGAAGCAGGTGGTGATACATGGAGAAACATGTCTGCTGGACATCCTGGACACTGCGGGTCAGGAGGAGTACAGCGCCATGAGGGATCAGTACATGAGGACCGGCGAGGGCTTCCTCTGCGTCTTCGCCATAAACAACAGCAAATCCTTCGCCGATGTGCATCTGTACAGGTCTGAGAGCCAGTGAAGCAGTTTTATTTCAAAGTCCTCTGGAGTTTTTCATTTGTGCTTTAAATAAAGGTGCGTCGTGTCTCACAGGGAGCAGATCAAGAGAGTTAAGGATTCTGATGACGTTCCCATGGTTCTCGTGGGGAACAAGTGTGATCTGGCCAGAACGGTGGACACCAAACAAGCTCAGGAACTTGCCAGAAGTTACGGCATAGAGTTTGTAGAAACTTCTGCCAAGACTAGACAGGTGAGCAAAGACTGATTCTGCTGGTTCTACCTCAGAATTCGGTGTTTTTATGATCTGAGCCTGTTTTTAATGGTGAAAATTGACATTTTTTTAAATCCTGAAACTGAAATTCAGTGATCAACCGGATACTTACACCGTAGGAAGATTTTCTTCCTGAATACCCACAAGCAATCCATGTCATTTAAAATGACATTCCCCGCTTTTGTGTGATTGGAATATTTCTCCTCCTCTCTTTTCCAGGGAGTTGAAGATGCCTTTTACACACTTGTCCGTGAGATTCGACATTATCGCACGAAAAAGCTCAACAGCAGGCAGGACAGGAAACAGGGCTGTCTGGGCGTGTCCTGTGCGGTCATGTGACGTCTCATCCCGTTTTTCTTAGCATTTTGTTGTCCGGGCAACTGGAGGCCTTATGGCCACTCAAGGACAGATGATTTTAAGCGGTCGATCTTAGAAACCCCTCAGATTGCTCTCTGCAATGAGTGTCTGAAGAATGGGCCCCCTATTGACCGAAAGGGATAAATGCACAACTGGGCATCTGTTCATCTGTTGGCCTGCTGTGATGAAAACGCCGGGCTGTTTAAGAGACATTTGGATGTCGTGTTGTCACATTTATGTCGTGTAGTATTTGTGTTTCCCGCTTCTTTTGATAACAAGAGTTAAAAGCCAACATGATTTAATAAAAAGTTATTTTTGTGCTTTAGAAAGACAACAACACAGGCGTCTCAGAATCACAGATGCGGAGCAGACCTGAAATCTGTGAGTTGTGTTTAAAGTGACGTGTATAAATACATTTACAATCACCAAACTCACAAACTCACAGACAACTTCTGTTTACAATTTACCCTGAAATAAAACACATCACACAAGAATAAAAATATGATGCATATTTTAGGACTGTTATTATTATAATATGTAAACCTGCATGTTTCTTTGCATTGCAGGTAATTTGGTTTTAAAAATCCATAATTGTAATAATTATTTAATATTAATATTCAAACGTTTGAAGTTGGTTTAAAATGTTCTAAAACACTTTCTTGGGTTTTGTATTCACCAATGTTTTCAATGACTCTTTAATGATGTTTGGCCTTAATTTTGTTTAATATAACAACATTGTCCTTATACATCTCAATATAGAAGCTGTATTTAGTTTTAAAGGTGTTAAATAGAAAGCGTCTTTAATCTTTTAGCAGCCGGTTCAGTTAAAAAACGGTCTCAGGAATACTGTGAACACGCATGTCAAAAATGTGCCCTTGTTTTCTTTATATTTCCATCCAAAGAGTTTATTTAGCCTTTTAGATTAACAGTTATGTGTCAGATTTTTGTCAGGAAGTGGGTTTATCTGTTTATTTGGACACAGTGCAGAAGGATGAATGATGGTTTGATCATAGGACTGTTGGTGTATTTATCTCATTGTGTGACTTTCAGCCGAGTCTTTAAATGGAAGCTGTAAATTGTGTTTTAATTGGTTGAGATGGTTTGTAGGGCAGATGTCTCCAATCCGTGTCCCTGGAGGACTACAGGACCCCGGAGATGAACGGTTTGGAGACTCTGATGTGAAGACAGTCTTTGCCTTAAAACGAGTTTCTCCAAAGAGATAAAGCCGAGATGTTTGTTCATGTACTTCAGTGTTGTGTTGTTTATGGCATTTATCAACAACAACTACAGCTGTTCTAACACTGATAGTGACGGTGTGTGTTTGAGCAAAAACAAACCAAGTTTACCATTTTATTAACAATCCGTTCTATTTCCACAATAATAAGATTTGAGTTTTAGAAAAACTTCAATATATTGGTATTTCTGTAATCAGATGTTTTGAAAATAGGGGAATGAACATTTCATATTAAAACCTTTTGATTTGGGCGAATATTAATATGTGATGTGTGTTTAACGTGCCTGTAATGTTATAACAATGTTTGGCAAGTAAATCAATTGGAAACTGGATTGTGTGTGTGTGTTGTGTGTGCTTGTATGTGGTGTGTGTGTGCATTTTTACATAATATCTTTCAGCCTCATTTCTCAACGGTGTACTTGTCACTTGAACCTGTCTGCCTCTTTAAACTTAAAATAGAGCGGCGCACACCGAGCCCTTAGCGTTGAGTCCTCGTGTCCAGTGCGGTACACATCTCTAGTTACACTGGATCATCCCTTAATATTGCAGCGGTTGTGAGGATCACCACACTCTTCCCACTGCTGAGGAACAGTGCCGGACTACCGAGCGTCTGCTAGAGGATCTGAAGCGTCAGACAGCCATCATGCCCAAAGTCGCTGCGGCCGGTAAGTGTTCACCTGCCACATGAGTCCACGAGTCAAAGACAACATTTGCTTTTATCACATATAACAGGAAACGTAGAAATAAAACACTAACAGGAAGTGTGTATTTGATTCAGAATCAGCTGTAATCTAGGAAAGGGTGTGTCTTGTTATTTTTACAGCCAATCAAAAGTTTCTGAATTTCTAACAGCCGTTATTGGTTTCCTCACAGAGTATCAGAGGATGTTTTGAGGACCTTAGACTGATGATTGGTGTTAAATTCCTGATCTGTGCCAAAGCTCTGACATTTTAATGAAGAGCATCGGCCTCTAAATAAAGTTGTTGGTCTTCTAGGATGTGATACGGTTTCATTAACACCTGCAACAGTCTCGTTCTCACTATTTAAAGATAACCTGGAGTACAGAATATTCTGAGCTACTGAAGATCTGTTCTAAATCAGTTGTCATGCGTTTCCAAAATAGTCCAGCGTTTTTTTCCGCAGCTTGCATTTTATATTTCCACGGATGCATGCAGCCGTTCACATCTGTGTGAGAAACACAAGTTTGTGCACAGACCACATTCTTCTAAATTGCGTCTTATTAGTTGCAGCAGATGCGGCCTTGCTTGAAAATCCAGCAGACAGACTGTGCCGTCAGCGCATTCAAACCAGCTCAGATGTCACACTATTGCTTTACAACCTATAACTCAAAGTATTTTTGCTTCATAAATGTTTGTCCAAATTCAGAGCAGCTGAGCAGGAATTCAAACCTATGTTTGCGTTTCATCTCAATCTGAGGTGTTTCTCAGCTGACAGACAGAGAACTGCGTGCAGATTATTCAGAATGATCATTTATGGACGTGATAGGATGTCGGTCACTGATATGGGTCAGGAATAGAAGCACAGGAGGGTGGGTTCTGGTGGAGGAATGTATATTATAAACACGTGGCCCTCAGTTAGATAGTTCTGTCTCTAATCATCTCGTGTTGATGCAAAGGAACAGTGCGTCCAAAAATGTCGTTTTTCTCAGTTGAACGACTTTCAATTCCTCCCAAATGAAGAAATTGAATGGAGACTGAATCTCTAAAGCTTTGAAACAGGATGCATAAATATTCAAGTCTTGACAAGTTTTGAGTTCATTCAATGACGAACTGATTCATTTTATTTGTAAAACTTATAGACATTTTGTATGCTTGTAATTTGATAGTAAAATTATAGTAACATTTTTTGTGTATAACAAAATCATGATTTTCTGGTCACTTTTGTCATTTTGTGATTATAACTCTGTTTTGTTTCATCATGAAACGTGTGGATGCAGAAGAGAAGCGTAAGTATTGGGACACGTTTTAGCCGGACGATTGTTTGTGTGTTTGGAGGACAGGGTGAGCATGAACTGAGATCTGATCTCTGATCACACTGCTGTATCCTGGAGACTGGATGTCTGAATCCAAGTGGATACACAGAGTTGGGAAAAACATCTTCTTTCTGGTTTGTGTTCACCTGCCGTGGCATCAGATCTAAAACACCAAACATGTTACTGTCACTTATTTTTTACTCTTTTTTTATATTCATGGAAAGTGAACACAAACGAATGAAAGCGTGTCTCTCCAGGAAGGACAGATTGTTGTACATCTGAAACTTCTGTTTGTGAAACGTCGAGCCTGGATTGATTTTCATGTGAAAAAAGTTCTGTATGACACATAAGCATGATATGATATTTTCTCCATATCGTTCACATGTGAAACCAAAAGCCTACAAGTTATTTTTCATGAAATTGTCTGTTGAGTGAATGTTATTTTTGACTATTGTTGACTACCAATAATCTCCCTGTATATTATTATACATATTTGTGTTGTTGTTTGTATTGTAAACTTTTGTATTGTTAACATTATTCCCGGTCTGATGGACTGTGTGGTTCCTCAAACGTTAATGTAACGCTTCAATGTGTTCATTACTAACTTATCTAACATGTAACTTCCTTTTCTTTTCAATGTTTGAATCTTGCTCACTCTGTGGAACTGACCAATTAAAGCGAGTAAGTACAAAAAATCATGTTACATGTGCTTCAATGTGAACAAAAATGCCTCTATCTGTTTATATTCCATCCATCCATCCATTTGTTTGTTTAATTATTATAAATGACATAAGCAAACAAATGTCTGGAGTCCTGCAGGCTTTAGTGATTTCTGTGCATGTTTAATGCATTTAGCAGTTAGGCATGTGAGTTTTCTGCATTGGTTAGAGATTTTTTAGGGTTTAATGGGTTTGTCATAATAGTTTTGCTCGTCTCTGTATGAGGTTTTGTTCAGTCACAGCACAGATTTAACAGCGAGTCATTCTGAGATGATGCCAAAGAAACGTTCTTAAACATTTCAGCGTTTGCTTCCTCAGAATGACTGAAAACAAGCAGCTTTTGCTTCATATAAATACATCTCAGCTACCACAGAACGTTCTCTGAACAGTGCTTAACGTTCTCTCAAAATTTTCTCAAAGTTATCCAAAAATTCTTGCAGTTAGCATTGGGTATCTTATATCAGTAGTGTAATTCTTAAGTTGTTAGTGAAACATTTAAAACATGTTTCATCATTTTATAAAGTTCAAATAATGTTTATATAACCAAGTTCCTAGAACTTTTAAAATAACATTTTAACTTTTTCTTTACTTAATAGAAACTTTAGGGAAACATTGTCAGCTGAAAAAGTGTTTGTTTATTATTTATTTATGAAGTTTGTCCTGAGTTTTATTTCACACCCGGATGATGTTCAGACCACGAAGAACATGTTCTCAGCTGATGCATCTAAAGCTTTTCATGTCCATGTTCTCCGTTTCAGGAGATGTAGCTGCAGTTTGGTGCCTCTTCGGTCGTTTGCATTAAATCTACCGTCTGCATGTCTGTGTTTGTGTGACCAGAGACCGACGCGAACACGCGTGCGTTTGCCGAGCGTGTCTTCGCTTCAGAGACCAAAGATGAAGACGTCCGTGAGGAGATCTCCCTGTTTGACGTGGCGGAAGACTGTCCGATCCTCAACCAGGAACTGGCGCACCATGTGGCCAATGATGATGACGTAGAGAAGCGGTCAGTTTACGTCATGCCCCTATTATAAAACCACCATCAATTTCTGCATGCGTTTTGTTTCCATTGGAAAACACCACTGAGTGCAGATTTAAACATTTTGCTCAACGTAAACAAAAATGCATGTGATATGCATAAGCCACATGTGATGCATATTGTATTTTTAGCCTTTAAGTTGCACTTTGATTGAATATTTCACAATGTGTTGTAGTGAAGTCACTCCTAACTTCATCCCACCGAATCCCTCCACAGTAAGAAGTATCTGAGCCGCACGCAGCCCCTGCTGGAGGACAAACCCACTTTTTTGGAAGTGCCTCACTTTCAGAGGGTGTCCATCACTGGAGACTACGCCGCCGGGGTGCGTCCCAATACATGACTTACAAAAATGCCCAAACTGACTGACACACAATCTTACGTAGGTGCCTGCACTCCTGTAGCCCAAATGGTAGAGTATTGCATTTATAGCGCAGGGGTTGTGGGTCCGATTCCTGGAGAGCATGTGAATCACTATGGATGAAAGTATCTGCCAAATAAGGATTACATAAGTGTTGAGTTGACATACGTTGTTCATACTTACATGTGTTCGGCTGCCCTTTAATAAGACCTTTGCAGGTGACTGTCAGAAATAGATGAACCACGATCTCCAGCCCAGATGAAGACCAACCCTGGATTTGGTTTCTGTCATTTATTCATCTGACATTTAAAGGGGGAATTTGAGAGAGGCAAAAAAAAGCTTGTCTGAACTCTTCTAGGATACGACAGCGTTTATATAAGATGCTACCAAGTGTCTTATAATCTGTTTACATACATCAAAACTGTCTTTACATTCAAGGCATTAAACCATTTGCTTTTCTGTTTTATTGGGAGTTTGTTAATAAAACTGAAATCCATAATGTTTGCCTCTCTGTCGCCACCTCTGTCTGAACCTAAAATTTCAGGTTACTTCATGTACCTGTAAAACTGTATTACAGGTGACCATGGATGACTTTGAGCTGGCTTGTAAGGGTTTGTATCGCGCCCTGACCATCCGAGAAAAGTACATGAAACTGGCTTTCCAGAGATTCCCCATCACTCCATCTCAGTTCTTACGCAAGATTGAAGGAGAACAATGGAAACCTGAAGATCAGGTGCTTCCAGGTACCAAATATTTTATCTTCATAACAATCCGTTCTGTGGTTTATTTCTGATCTTTGCCAGGACTTCACTGCTCTGGAGTTAGAAAACTCAATCTTATTTTCTTTGCGAAAAGTTACGTTCAGTAGAACCACACAGTGTAAACAAACCCGTCTCGTTGTGTTTCAGTCTTCACTCCTCCTCCTAAGGGCGGTGAAGACCCTTTCAACACTAAAGATCTTCCATCAAACATTGGCTACGTTGCTCGTATGAAGGATGGTGTTATCTACGTCTACAAAGACGCAGCGTCTGCTGATAAACACCAGCCTCTGAACCATCCTGGTCCAGACCTGGCCACCTTCATTGATGACATGAATTTCCTTATCGCCCTGATTGCTCAGGGCCCAACGTGAGTTCCTCAATGTTCTGCAGATGCCTACAGATCTTAAACATGATTCAATCATCAGTTTGATAAATAATAAAGCATAATATTTAATAAAAAATCCAGATGTTTAATTCTTTGAATGTCGTGTTCCTCAGAAAGACATACACTCATCGCCGCCTGAAGTTCCTCATGTCCAAGTTCAACGTTCACGAGATGTTGAATGAGATGGAGGAAATGAAGGAGCTGAAGAACAATCCTCACAGAGACTTTTACAACTGCAGGAAGGTACGACTTCATCTAACTTGCAATACAGCTTTAAAAAACAAACATTACAATATTATTTTGAAGGTTTTAAGAACACTGAAGACTAGTTTATGAAGCGTTATAAAAAATTATAGAAATGATTATTTATAACATAAAAATGCTCTAAAAACACTGCTAAAAAGTTTTTTTTTTACCAAGAAATGTTTTGTTAACCTTGAGAGAACGTTAGCTGAGATGTTCATGTTAGCTGGTTGGTTTCTTCTCCTCAGTCTGTTGTTGAAAAGGAAGGAGTTTGACGTTGTTGTTTGTCGTTCCTGCTGTAGGTGGATACTCACATTCATGCTGCCGCCTGCATGAACCAGAAGCATCTTCTCCGATTCATCAAGAAGTCCTACCGTGTGGACGCAGATCGGGTGGTCCACGTTCTGAAGGGCAAGGAAGTGACCATGAAAGAACTTTTTGCTTCTCTCAACCTTCATCCTTATGACCTGACTGTAGATTCCCTGGATGTTCATGCTGTAGGCATCACACCTACCTTTATGAGTCAGAAAGATCTTCCAGCGTACCTTCAGCCTGCTAACCTTATACTTTGCATTATTTGTCATTATTTACTGACATAAACATCTCAGAATTATGCTAAACATGATGCAGCTATAATTCTTTATTTTCCTTTATTCAGGGCAGACAAACCTTCCAGCGCTTTGATAAATTCAATGCCAAATACAACCCAGTGGGCGCCAGCGAGCTGCGTGACCTTTATATGAAGACTGAAAACCACATCTCTGGAGAATACTTTGCAACCATTATTAAGGTAAGGAGTCCGTTAACCGTGTTAGCCAATCAAACCATCTAAATATCTTTAATCCCACAGGAAGTGGCTAGTGACCTAGAAGATGCCAGATACCAGTATGCAGAACCCAGGCTGTCCATCTACGGCTGTAACCCTAATGAATGGGGGAAGCTTGCGAGCTGGTTTAACAAACACCGAGTTTATTCTCCTCACTTCAAGTGGATGATTCAAGTGCCCAGAATCTAGTATGTGAACTTGTTTAGCTGCATTTATTGCAGTTTCTTAAGACAGAAATGGAACCTACAACCTTTTGTGCTGCTAACACAACGCTCTGCCTGGTGAGCTACAGGAACACTATGTTTGTAACAACAGTGTATGTCTTATTTTTCCTTTAGTGACATTTTTAGAGGCAGGAACTTTGTGCCACACTTTGGAAAGATGTTGGAAAACATCTTCCTTCCAGTTTTCCAGGCCACCATTGATCCACAATCCAACCCAGAGCTCAGTGTCTTCTTGAAACATGTAAGCGAATCGGACCGGGGATATAACAGGGAAAGTTCTGAGATCTGACGAGTCCGTTCCTTCATCCATCCTTGTGTTCTGTGTCTCTGAAGGTCACAGGCTTTGACAGTGTGGACGATGAGTCCAAACACAGCGGTCACATGTTCTCCACCAAGAGCCCTAAACCTGAGGAGTGGGACATTGTGAAGAACCCATCATACACTTACTGGATTTACTACATGTATGCAAACATCGCCCGACTCAACCAGCTGCGCAAGTAAGTGTGTCAACAAAACAGACAACACAGTGTGTGTGTGTGTATATGTGTGTGTGTATGTAAATACAGACATATTTATATACGTATTGTTGGCTTCCAGGGAGAGAGGAATGAACACGTTCCAGTTCAGGCCTCACTGTGGAGAAGCTGGAGCTGTGACCCACCTGCTGGCCTGTTTCATGACTGCTGACAACATCTCTCACGGTCTCAACCTCAAGAAGGTTCATTCACCACTTACCCTGACCAACAGGGGGTGCCCTTCACTCTGAAAACCCACCTTACTCCTCTAAAGTTTATGCTAATCAAACAAGAATCACAGCACACAATACATGTTATGTTATGTTGTTAATGGACAGTATGGCTGCTCAGATAAGCTATGTGTTTTCTAACACTGTATTGTTGTGTGTTCCTGTCTTGTTCCCAGAGTCCCGTCCTGCAGTACCTATATTATCTGACCCAGATTCCCATCGCCATGTCCCCACTGAGTAACAACAGCCTCTTTCTGGAGTACAACAAGAACCCTCTGCTGGAGTTTCACAAGAAGGGTCTGATGGTGTCTCTGTCCACCGATGACCCCATGCAGTTCCACTACACTAAAGTGAGACATTGCCCCTTCACATCTATTTGCATTTGATTGACTTGCTAAAAGATATTCTAATGGATCTGTCTATAGACGTGTGCTGCGTCCCAATTCACATAAATGCACCCTAAATAGTGTGCACAATTAGAATTAGTATTAGTATATTAGTAGTTTTAAATTATATGTATGATGATTCTGTGCAAATCCTCACTGGCGACGCTTCACTGAATTAAAACAGTGACGCCTTATTGAATAATTATATTATAGGTAAATTGCTGAATTATAGAATTACTGAATCTTAAGTAAAATTATATAGTGAAAATGACAGAATAAATAATGAATGAGTAAAGCTGAAGATCATTTTTAATGATGATTATTAATGATGTTGTTGTCACATTATGCATTAGCGTGTTCTTGCAACTCGCTTGCTACACACTCAAGCATATGTCCCCTTCCATCACAATGAATTGGGGCACGGCAACATATGATATCATCTTTTCATTGATCCGACGTCTTTCACAGGAGCCTCTGATGGAGGAATATGCCATCGCAGCTCAGGTGTTTAAACTCAGCACCTGTGACATGTGTGAGATCGCCAGGAACAGCGTTCTTCAGAGCGGCCTGTCTGCTGAGGTGATATCACCTGACCATCACCACACATCACCATTCTACATAATAAAAGTGTTACTGATGACCGTTATCACATACAGACAATTACTGATGTGGACAGATGTATTTTATATATGCACAGAAAGGTACTGAAAAGGTTCTTCATGGGGAACCCTTTATGGTTCCCCAAAGAATCGTTTTGTTAAAAGAACCATTTCTTTTGTGTATTTATATAGTCTGTGAAACAATACAAAGAACTTTATGTGCAGCAGAAAGATGTAGATGTTAAAGGTTCTCTATGGAACCATACAGCCTTACAAAGAACCGTTAGGAACCGTTGTTCCTGTCCAAGTGTTTGTCCAAGCAATGGCAGACAGTTGAATCTTCAAGATGCCTGTTTAAAAAACACTTCTGTTTAAAAAACACATGTTCTGTTTACTAAATTTTAATGTCTCAAATCTATAACTTTAAGTTTTGATAATCACACCGCAGTGTTATTATCTTTCTCTTACACAAACAGGAGAAGACACACTTCCTCGGTGAAAACTACCTGAAAGATGGTCCAGAGGGGAACGACATCCGTAAAACCAACGTGGCACAGATCCGCATGGCGTTCCGCCACGAGACGCACTGCTATGAGCTAAACCTTATTAAACACGGTCTGATAGCTGACTGAATACACACATACAAGTCCTAAAGTCTCCTTAAGTTGTCAGGAAACTTGTCTGCTGTCATTAATGTGAGACTCAACATGTTTCTAAACAAGAACTGACACTTTGAAACTCTTGTAAACAGCTGTCGGATTGTCTGGTTAGTCTGTAGCTGTTGGACCCTCAACACTGTCTTACTGAAGTATGTTTACATCATCTTTGTGCCTTAATATTTTCTATGTTAGTGGTCATGAGTTTGTGAAAAAAACACTGTTACAAGAAAGATGAGATGACTCAATAAACAATGAAGTTTAAAAATATATATGGGTCTCATTTTATTTCTTCCTAACGCAGTAGTTTATCCAAAAATATCACCACACTCATGTTATTTCAAACCCTGTATGAATATTGACTAATGTTTTAAATATTAGAGCACAGTTGCTCTGTAATGTTTCACTGCATTTCATGTAAGAAAGTAAAAAGTTTTTCAATTTCATTTTTGTGTATTTCAAAATGCTTTATTGGCAAGACGCTATATTCACTATATCACTATATACCATCTAAATTATTATATACCATCTATATTACTATATAGAATCTATATCATTACATAAGATCTTTAGACTCTATGTAACACTATATAGTCACTATATAACATCTATATAGACTCTATATTACTATGAAAGATCTGTGAAGAATCTGTCCCTGTATAGCATCTAAATTACTATATAGAATCTATATCATTACATAAGATGTATAGAGCCTATGTAACACTATATATAGACTATATAGTCACTATATAACATCTATATAAAATGTATATCACTGTGACAGATCTGTGAAGAATCTGTCCCTGTATAGCATCTAAATTACTATATAGAATCTATAACATTACATAAGATGTATAGGGTCTATGTAACACTATATATAGACTATATAGTCACTATATAACATCTATATAAAATTTATATCACTGTGACAGATCTGTGAAGAATCTGTCCCTGTATAGCATCTAAATTACTATATAGAATCTATAACATTACATAAGATGTATAGGGTCTATGTAACACTGTATATAGACTATATAGTCACTATATAACATCTATATAAAATTTATATCACTGTGACAGATCTGTGAAGAATCTGTCCCTGTATAGCATCTAAATTACTATATAGTATCTATATCATTACATAAGATGTATAGGGTCTATATAACACTATATATAGACTATATAGTCACTATATAAGATCTGTGAAGAATCTGTCCCTGTATAGCATCTAAATTATTATATCACTGTATTTCCAACCCTCACATTGAACAGTTTTTGTCTATAGCAACAGAATGAAATAATAAGTAACATTTCCGTCCAGTAAAGTGTTTCTGAGATTCAGTTTCACGAACACGAGTCATTTTACACCAGACTCGGTTTATTGCCGCTGTTCGTGGGCAGATCCGTCGGGACTGAAGCTCAAACGGGGAACTGAACGGACCTGACAGGCGATCGGACACTTTCACAAACACATTCAACCCCAAACATCCCGAAGCTCACAGTCATCCTACCCGCGGACGGAACGCGGCGACCGGCGCTACAGTGAAACTTCACCGGGAGTTTGTGTAACTTTGAGAAACTTTGTAACTCGCGTGAAGTTTCTTTGAAGAAACCAAGTTTGGTTTTAGCCGACTGGCTAACAGACCATCAAGACTTCAGGCTCGTGGGATATTTGGACTTGCTAGACTGGACTGAAGTCTGAACGGAGAGTTTTGTGAGTTTAATGTGAGTTTATGAGAAGATATGTGTCGCGTTTACGTCAGTTGCTACTAACTCAACAAAAGACTTGAACTGTGAACTTATGAACGAGTTGTGCGTCCCAGCTTGTCCTTTATATAGTTCTGTTCGTTCCCATTGACTAAAAAACCTTTAATAATGCTTATAAACGTGTTTGTTTTGTCCTTTAGATGTGTAGTGGAGTTTCAGCTCTTTGTTTACCTAACATGCTTTCAGGAGACACATAGTCCAGATCTTCAGTTTAGCCTTGACAATGAAAACACAGTTGTGGTGAAATCCCAGTTTATTATTCACTTTTGTCGTAAAGGTTTGTGTTTTAAACACGACCAGTTTGACAGCATCCTGCCCTCATGCACCTGGGGTCGTGATGCTCACCTGTCACAGGTGACACCTGAACATACTTGTGTTGGGGGTCACATCTGCGCTCGGGGGTAATGCTGGGGTCTGGTGTGTGTTGGTGTTTATGTCTGCGGTTGTTTGTGTCTCTCTTGATCACAGAAACCCAAATGTACAGTTGCAGGGGTTTGTTTGGGGGACGCACCTGGAAGCAGGAATTCGAGGAAAGAAGAGGGGATTAGATTGAGCTCTGATGTTTGGGATGGGATGAGAACGTCTGCAGCTGGAAGTTTCGTCTAACCTTTTAGGTTGTAGGAAGGTTTCGTGAGGTTGGGTCATCACATCAATGGAAAAACGTGCTTTTAAACATTGAATTAACATTGTTTCTTGGTTATACAAAGTTAAGTTAATGTTTTTAAATTCTGTAAAGTTTTGATCAACTAACAAATTAAGTATAACATGATTTACAATGTTCTACTAACTTCTGCTGATACTAACTTGTTGATAACTTTAAAAGAACATTAGCCAACATCTAAAGAACGTTTCTTGTCAGCTGGGATGTCATTATGATTGGGTTAGATGACTTACCACAGACCCTGCAGAACCGTTGCAAGTTGTTATTGTAATTTATATTAGGATTTATATCGCTGATCTAGTTTATCCACAGCTACAAAAACATCTGCAGTGTATCAGACTGTGTCAAGTTTAAATTAAACGTGCAGTGAATCAGAAAACTGAGTCACAGACGCAATCCTGAAACGCTAAACCATGACAAATTTGTAAAACCATCATTATGCTGATCTATCTTCCTGTGTATCAGGAAACAGGGTAGGCCTTCCTGGACACACACACACACACAAGTGGGTCAGTGGATGTGATGATCATAGGGGGATGGGTTCTGTCTCAAACTGTGCAGAGATTCCAGTGCGTACGTTAGATTTGGGTCAAGCAGAACAAAAGCATAAATTTCGGGTCTGACTGATCAGATGTTTCTGGTCATATTAACCAATCGCTTTCCTGGAATGTTGCGTATTGAATTATTATTCCATGCATTCCCAGTGCCAAAGTATTTCGGCATGTCCTCACTCTACATACTCTCAGCCTCTTCGGCGTAACGTGCAACGTGTCCAAAGTGTTTGGCTGCAGATGAGAAGCCGTGAGACCTGCCTGTTCTCTTCCAGCTACAGTAGATGCAGGAGAGACTCTTAGACATAGGAATTTCAAGAGGCTTCTCTTTGTTTCCACCGTGTTTCACACACCAGCATTTATGAACAGGCGTGTTTTTCCATTGATGTGACTCTAAAGAGAGTTTTTGTGCGACAACGAAGGCCCTTCTATTATCCACACATGGTTGTGAAAATGCTTGGAATGTCCATCCTTTTCGTGCCGAGCTGAAAGAAACTCTTGGAGAGGAATGAAATTGAATTACATTATGCTCAAGTGTGTTAATGCAGGGCAGCGCTTTGGACGACCCAGCTGGAGAGGGTGGGGGCGTTAGAATGGGGGTGGGCTTTCCTGAGGAGCCCTTGTAAAAGTCCCACACAATGCTTTGTCTTCTGGCTTGTTCCTGTCGTTGTTTATCTCGTGTTTGTTGGGTTTATATTTCTGGTCTTGCTGCTGACCTTGACAGTGACGGTTTTGGGGTTTCCTGCATGCTGGTGACCATCACATCTCATCCTAGAGAGGGTGTTTAATTTGCGTTTTAAGTTGTGGGGAACCAGTTGGCTAGTCAGCCCAAAAACTGAGTAGTTAGTAGGGTTGGTTTGTTGTTCAACATGTGTTAGTGTTTATTTAAATGTTGATTTTTTTAAGCAACAGTGCTTTAATTTGTTAGCTAAGAGCTTGTGGTGGCGTTTTTACATAGTGACAGTGTTTAAAAGCGGTTCAGTGTAGCCATACACACTCACTGGTGTCTTTAACCACTGTGATGTCCTCTGAAGATCCCTTTTGTATTAACACGTCTTAAGTTAACGATGAGTTACAATGAGCTAAAAGATGAGTTCAAGTAGGGTCACATGAATTGAAATCCACCCTAATTAAATAGGGCTTCCTTAAGTTAAGTTAAGTTTTTCCTATTGTAGCACAACCTGCCCCTATTTACTGTTGTTTTTTCCTCTGTTATTTTCGCTCACAGGTTCCAGAATGAAGCAGGAATGGCAGAGAAACTGAACGCACACCCGTCCTACAGAAAAGACCTTCTGTGAACTTTAATAACCTCGTTGCTCCGTGAGGGAGAGTTTCTTCATCGACAGCCTCTTCGTTCTGTTCAGGATCTGTCAGCATGTCTTACAGGCCAACAGGTTTCCTGCGGTGATGTCTGGTCTGTGACGGCCGGGTGGCGTTTAGCCTCATTGTCATGCTGACCCTCGGTGTGGACTGTGGGAAACGAGGCGGAAATGTGTTCGCAGGAGGAGCTGGAGGGAAACCTGCGGCGGCCCGGCAGCGGTCTGTCCCTGCGCATGAGCCTGGAACCAGCATCAAGCAGAAAATCTCCCAATGGGAAGGACTGAACCATCAGGAGGAAGATCAGAAGGGAAAAGTTTTGAGTCAGCGATCTCGTGACCTTGTAGGAAACAGACTCGACTTTAGTAGCAAAAGTGATGGCGCTCGTAACAAAGCAACTGTGTCAAAAGCTAAAAGCCTGGGTTTGGATTTCAGGGAACACCGGGCGTCTCAAAGACCAGTTGTAGATGGAATCCAGTCCGATTTGCCAAGAAATCAAACTCATTTGAATAAATTTGTAACATCAACCCCTGCAACTAAGCCATTGAACTCTGTGACCCCAGTCCAGCCCCCTGTAACTTCACTGAATGTTAGAAACATTAAAAGCAGTGCTTTCAAAACAAACACTTTTACAGATGTTGAAATTACGCCTCTACCTCAGTGCGTGGATGACCCAGAATCCTCGCTGCCCCCCGGGAACTTCTACACCTCCAGAGGTTTCTGGAAAAGACTGGAGACGGATGAATCTTTCTGGGAGAGAGAAAAACAATCCTCAACTGTCACCAAGTGTCCCGGTGAAACTGGACAGTGTGTCCCGACTTCTCCTCCGCCTAAACCCCAGCGGACGTTCCAGTACAAGGGTGCAAACAGTCCGCCTGGTCAGTGGACGCAGTTGCAGAATCAGCCTCCATCTGGCGGTAGGTCTGCCCGGAGGAACGACATCATATTGAAGCCCCCCAGCTGCCCGTCGCCCCCTCGCCAAATAAACACCAACAGTGGGATTTCCAGAAACAGAAGGAACAGGTGAACAAAGAGATTTAGTTACACACACCAAAAAACTGCACCAAAATAAAATCATTATGTATTATTTTTTTGTGTTCTGGGTGAATTCTGAATGCTTTAAACTTCTGTATGGCAAATAGATATTGTCAGAGTTAAATGTTATATGAATGTATTTAACATCACAGAGCCACAAACTTATGCTTGTTGGGTTAATAAAAATAGAGACTTCAGAAACTTTAAAGATAAGGCAACAATCCACCATATTATATTTCTTTTGGACAAAGCAGCTCGTTCGTGAGACATGCTGTGGTGAGGCTGCCCATTTATAAATAGTATTAGCCTTTCAAAACTGGCAGAACCAGATCACTGGTGATATTTTCTTACGAAAGCAGGTGTGGGCCTAAAACTCTCATAGTGAAGCGCCTCACCTTGATTGCTAATTTCCTATAGCAACTCTATAGTGACACTACAACCTAGCAACCACCCTCATCATACTAGCATCACTGTACATTTTTCACAGGCAAGCAGCGCTCATTTTTTTCCCCAGGAAAAGACTATAAATCTGCTCCCTGTTCTCTGTCGGTCAGCGTTGTGTTTGTGTGGAGAGCAGTGATTAGAGATGAAGTGTAAGTGGGTGAGAGTTTCATTGACTGGACTCGGGCCCAACTGTGATGTCAGCGGTGCTTTGGCAGAATTGCAGCCTATTGTCCACATTTGGCCAGTTCTGTTTCAGCTGAGATCACTCAAACGCTCACACGCAGTTGTGTTAACTCCTTCCTTTGATTGTTTTTCTAATTGATCATTGAAACCAAGTATAAGCATGTTAGACCGAGCAAAGCGTACATGCAAGAAAAAGGTACATTTCAAGCAACTTCTAATTTACTCCAGGTTTAAAATAAGTTATCCTGAAACTTATCCTGCTATGTTTACAGAATTCCCAGACTGTATTAAACAAATCCTACAGCGTTCACAACAAGTGGACTCTGCAGATGTGTTCGGATATCACGATACAAGGCCGATTCCTACTACAGACTCTTTTGTCCCCTTCTCCACAGGAAGTCCTTTGAGTTTGAAGACGTGGTACGAGTGACAACCCAACAGGGCTCCAGAGGGAAGGAGAGCAGGCGTTCCGGGCTGTTCCACGCCCTGTCAGAAGACAGCATCTATGAGGACATCATATGTGAGTGTACCTCTGAAGAGCCAAGACACACGTCATCAGTCAGATATTTGTGTGAAGGGCAGTAACAACATGTCTGTGAAAGAGAATGTAATGCATTCAAACAACGACGTTTCAGTTTTCGTTTGGAAAACTAATAGGCCATCAATATTATAATGTTTTCACATGACTTGCTGTTGCTATGCATACAATCTTTTCATTTTTTTTTAAATATAATTTGCAGTGGATATGTCCAGAGAGAACACTTATGAGGACATCAAGCTGTCACCCATGTGTCTACCCATTAGACGACCCCGAAATTACACAGTTGGACAGAGACAGTCTCCACATATCAAGGTATTTGTCACAAAAATAGGGGCTGTTGTTCAGGACAGTTTAATGTGATTTGTGCAGCAGCTGGAAAAAACAGCTGTATTTTTTATTAAATCCGCCTAATTTCATGTGACTTCACAGAGTATTTAAGTAGAAACACCCTGTTGTTTTATTTTCAACCCAGCCACCACTGATTTTCCACAGTTTATTTTAGTAACTTGTCAGAGCAAGTCATTTTGTACTGTGAGCTCTGAATTAATCGCTAATTGTTGACATGAAATTTCTTCTTCCTGTTTTCACTGGACGCAGGTATCACAGAAACCTTTCACGCTAATGGCCAATGGCGACAGGCCTCACAAAGTGGGGCGGGACCACAAACAATCGGTGACCACACCCACTCGGCCGTCTTTTGCAAACACTCCCAGATCATCCGCGGCCAAACCTGCCAGTGTGTACAAGACACACCGACAGCCACCGGTAAACCCACACACACACCCCAGCACATGCCTCAGACGTCAGTAGGAATTTCACAACTTGTGCCTGCTGTCACCTGTTTCTCTGACTTGTGGGTGTGTTAGTTCATGACATAATTACACCCTGAATGGTTATCATAAAGAAAAGCTCACAGTCTCGAGACATGAAGAGATTCAACAATGTATAAAACTGAGAGTCAGTTTGAAACCATCACATGTTGCTAGTTAGATCACTTAGGAAATGCTACATTTGGGAATACCGAATATAAGAATATATGTATATATTTAATTATAAATATATGTATATATTTAATATATACAATGTCTGTGTAGCAGTTTGCGACAGTACATGTATGATATACAAGATCCTTCATTTTCACAATACAGAATTGAAGTGTCTGCTTGAATGTTGGTGCTGCTCGTAACTGATGTTGCTACTGTCGTGACGTAGCGTGACGCGGTTGTGTGTTATCAGGAGAAACAGCAGCACACAGTTTCCATTTATCAGGCGACACAACGGCGTGTTTGTCATTGCTGTGTGATGTGGGTGGAGCTTGTGCCACAATCACCATCCGTGATCCTTACTGAACAAAGCAGATCTCTGAGAACCACAAAACGGTCCCAGTTTAATGTTTTAAGCAACAAATACGGTTATACATAAGGTTTCCCGTCCAAGAAACATTCTGGGTTATGTGTGGTACATTTTATCCTTTTAACTTGACTATTAGTTTGTAGAAACTAACGGGAAACACATTTACCATGAAGGACCAGTTGTGAGGCTGGCTGGAGGGTTTAATAGCAGAAATGTAAAGCCTCTGTTTTTAATTTGTGTGTTATTTTGCAGCATGTTAAAACTGATATTTATTCCGCTCATAATTATTTATTTATAAGGTTTTCCTGTAGGCTGTGGGTTCGATTCCCAGTGAACACACAAACTGATCAGTTGCATAGCTTGAATGTACTGTAAGATGTTTAGGATAAAATGCAGAAATGTACATGTTTTCTGCATTAAAAATGTTTGTAGGGCCATGATTTTAAATATATAAAGAAGATTAAATACAATTTTAAGAAGGCGATTCTTATGCTAACATAGTTCTTTGTTAAGAATTGTGATTTATACTCCTAACTTTGTAGCGCTGGCCGTGTTTTTTATTGATTTTAACAAAGGAACCAGTTGAATCCATTAGTTAACTTGGAATGTCCTGTTTAATGAATAAAATGCTGAAGGAATGTTGCTTGTGTTTCTTGTGTAGCTTGTAAACAGAATCCAGGAGATCTTTGAAGCTAAAAGAGGAAGAAAACGCGTTTGGGCGACAGCAGTCAGAGGTGAGAAGGTGTTTGTCTCCTCAGATGCTCTGCTAACAACTTCAGTCCCGTCTAATCTCTAACCTCCTTATAAATCAACCAATGAACCTGTTTTCTGACAGATGAGTTGAGCGGAACCGAGAGCGATCCAGAGGAACCCTCTAAAGGTCAGTGTGTGGAGAACTCTGTGGAGAACTCCCATTTATTCAAAGTAATTCAGTCGTTTCATAAACCCGTCAATGCTGTATGTTCTAGATCGCTCTCGGCGAACGGTGTACGTTCAGTCAACGTTAAAACGACGTCCAGGTTACCGCACTTTAGAGCGAGACCTGATCCAACTACAACAACAGCAGCTTTTTCAACAGTTTGTTGTGGTGTCGCTTCGAAAAACGTCCCCAGGAAACAATTACACGCCTGAGATCACACAACAGTTCCCCACAAAGGTATTGAAACTAGATGCAATAAGATCTTGAACAACAAAATAAACCAACAGCCCCAGTTTGTTTAACTTCCATAATGCATTAATCTATGAGTATGTAGGGAGCAGAATCTTTGAGAGTCATTGTCGTTTTGGGATTGTCATTGTATGATGTTGTGTCAGCATTTGTTTTTATCAGGAGTAGTTTACATACACTTGACATATTGTGTGATTTCAAATGAAGATTTGGTGGAAAATAATGGAGGGCGAGGCTTAATAATACACAAACCATTTATTAAATAAATGGGGTCAATTATTGAATTAATGTCCTTATTTAGAGCTTATTTTAGGTCAAATTGCTCCAAAGGTTACAGTAGTTTCCTTTTGAATTTAAACGTTATTATGCTAATCTAAAAAAATCAGTGTTTCATTTTCTGTTGCGTTTATTTTGGCTGTAGTTTGAGAAGTCGTCTCGTCTATCTCGTGAAGCCGAAGACCGATTGAAAGCTATTCCCAAGTTCTGTTTTCCTGACTGTCAGGACTGGCGTCCGTCCTCTAACCACACAAGGCGAGTTATTTATTTACCTGAAAACTGTCCGTTTCTCAGGCGTACAGCTGACTGGTTTTACTGGGTATTTATTTACTCGCTGCTGTGCTGTGTTTGCGTTCTGTGTTTGTAATGATGCTGTGATGTTTCTAATATAATATCAGTTACACCATCATTCCTCGTTCACAGTGAAACGTTTTCTTTCGTCCTCACTGGGGAAGACGGCAGCCGCTTGTTCGGATACTGTCGCAAAATTCTGGTACGTTTGTAAACAGACTAATTTCTTTAATGCAATCAGATTAGTTTAAGTATGTCGTGTTGTCTTTGTATTTTTTTGTTTTGACCTGTGAACTTTGACCTCTGACAGCCCAGTGGGAAGGGCAAGAGACTGCCTGAGGTTCACTGCATCATCAGCAGACTGGGCTGTTTCAATCTGTTCGCAAAGGTCAGAATGATTCTCCTTCAACTTCCTCAATAGCTGATTTTTGTTGTGCAGTTATTAACTGTAACAGCAGTGATGAAGTACACGACAAATTCTAGTAGCAATTTATTATTTGAGCTGCAAATAAATATCAGTTTGATTGGATTGACGGTCAGTTTTGATGGTTACACATCTTTAAACAGAAGAAGGAAGTTGTGTAGATGGTGCTGCATTTGTAGGTTGTTCTTACAGCAGTTGTTTAGAATTTAAACTTGTTGTTAACGTTATGACAATAACTCATGTGTGTAACCTGCAATTATATGTTTCAAACATCGTGTCTGTAGATCTTGGAGGAGGTGGAGAGGAGGAGAGAGATTTCTCCTGCGTTGGTCCATTCGTTCATGCACAGCATCATGGAGGCTCCGTTTCCCGCTCCTGGACAGACCATCTCCGTGAAGAGCTTCCTGCCGGGCTCGGGCAGCGAGGTTCTGACTCTGTGCAGGCCGGTGGACTCTCGTCTGGAGCACGTGGACTTTGAGGCTTTGCTGAGGTTTTTGGGGGTGAACAGACTCCTGCAGGTCTTTGCTTCTCTCCTGCTGGAGAGGAGGGTGATCTTCATCGCAGACAAACTCAGGTACAACATAAATAAAATGCTTACTGAGCAGGTATGTAGCAGATCAGTGTTCAGATGTTTTTTTTACTGTAACAATTTACAACAATAAGTTTGTGATGGGGGGGTTTGTGATGGTTTATTCGTCTGTACGCAGTGTGTTGTCCCGCTGCGCTCACTCCGCCCTGGCTCTGCTGTATCCCTTCACCTGGCAGCACACATTCGTACCTGTGCTTCCCGCCGGCATGCTGGACATCTGCTGCTCTCCCACTCCCTTCCTGATGGGGGCGCTGTCACCCTCCCTGCCTCAGGTTCTGGACATGCCAATTGAAGAGGTCAGTTTATCAAAGGAGTCATGTTTTATTTTTCAAACTTTTTCATGCTATTTCTGACTGTTATAGTAACACTGCTGCACTACTGTGCATTTAAATGTTACTTTAAATTATTTATTTTTTTATTTATCCAATAGATTCAAGTCCTAAAACAATTTAAACAAGTGTAAATGTTATAAAGCTCATGACAACAGGACAATCTGAAAATGTGACTTTTTACTCACAAATTCTTCATGATTCTGTCTAAATAAAGTAGGACTGATGTTTTATCTTGTATATAAACTTAAGAAATGTATGCAGTCCCTGCACAGGTTCTGTTGGGTCCGTCTAGTAGTTTTAAAATCATTCACCAAAGTGTTTCCTGACGTTGAGTGCTTCAAATATTTCTCTCTTTGTAGTTTGTTTATTCAAAGAGCATAAATGACACCTGTGTAACTTGTGTTACATAATATGGGCCCTTGTCTTGTGTTTTTGTAACCTTGATCTTCATTCTCTGTCTTCGACTCGTTCCTTCAGGTTCTTATTGTGGATTTATGCACAGACAGGTTTGTTACTCAGGTGAGCATTTGAGCTTTAGTTCTGAATAATACCAGGGTGTGTCCTTTTGAAAGCTTTTGAAAGTCTGTGTGTGTGTCTCT
>JBAJNP010007416.1:0-22631 GCA_036877545.1 Yasuhikotakia modesta | reverse complement strand
TGAGGATGTGAGGATGTGATCTTGCGCTGCAGAAATCCAGCCCGTGTAACTCTTCACTCATGACTGAAGCCAGGCTTTGGACGCTCCACCCTGCTCTCTCTCTCTCTTTCTCTTTCTCTTCCTCTTTTCTGCTGCATGAGAGACTAACAGGGGCTGTAAAGTCTAATCAGATCTAACTCTATCTCTCAGTAAAGTCAAGGTGATTTCATTTCTGTGTCATAGTTTAAACTCAAAGATTATTAACAGCCACTTAGATGTACAACAATGTCCAGGGTTTGAGTTTTATGAATGAAATATTTCAGATGTTTTATCTCACAGTAGCTCAAAGTTCTGCTCTGTTTAACACAAAGTTCACGGCACAAAAGAGGCAGTTTTACCTGTTCATGAGAACAATGAGGGATTGTTAGAGGTGTTTATTCCTCCCATCTGTTACAGACAGAAATGCATCAATAATTCATGAGTATTTGTGTTGGTGTTTTGAGTTCAGAGCTTTAACACATGGCCGGTTTATTATGGGATGTTTTGCAGAAACCAGCACCTGCTGTTTGGAGACACAGGAGGACATCAGATCACAGATTCTTTTGTTATCTGATGATGGAGGGGCTGGATAATCGTTCTTGTGCGCAAATGATGTTTTGTGGCTCAACCTGGTTTCCCATAAAGGGATTTTAGACTGTAAAAATGTGCCCTTTTAAGCGATTTCTTGTTGTCTTACTGGTTATTCATATTTCACTGTTATGTAACCAAGCAGCCCAACATGTCGCTTCTCTTTTCTCAGACTGTCACTAAACGTTTGCAGGGGCTGTTTTGGATACAGGTGGCGTTACTCTGTCTGTTAAACACTCATGCATGCAGCAAAATACTTAATATTATCATTTTTGCGCAGTTTTCCACTCTTTGCGCTATTCAGATCAGCACACGTATATCTACAGCTATGTAATGAACTATGAACGTGTATCTGCACGTGAGAGGAAACAAACATGCGTGTGTAAAGCTGTATCTCTCTCTTCCTGGACGCGTTGCTCTCAGATGGTCTTCGTGCATTGAAGGGTCTCTTTGCAGGAATGTCGTGCATGTGTTGAGATCAGGCAGGAATGCGAAGAAACGAGCTTTTCTCGAGGTGAATTGAGGAGGTATGAGGAGGAGCTTTCAGAAGAGACATCAGATCCGCTTCATCTGTCCGCTGCAGCTCAGAAACACTCATGGCTGAAGCTTGCGAGATGCTGAAGGCCACATTGTAGGTCCAGACAAATGAGTTTGACGCTTGAAGCAATTTCACACCATCCCGTTTCATTCTGCAGACCCACAGCTTCATGCACCGGCTTCTCTGAGACAGAGGAACCGCAGAATGGATCTTTTTTGCTTGGAAAACGGCACAGACAGAAGAGCTCAGAAGGACCCGAACATCTTCAGCAACGACAGAGTCCTGCAGAGTCTCCTGACGGTGGAGGACAGATACGTCCCGCAGAGACCCCGTTTCACAGGCGTTCAGAACGACGTCCAGCCGTTCATGAGGCGAATGGTCGCGACGTGGATGCTGGAGGTTCGTATGAACGTGTTTCTAGGTTTCTGAGAAATACGCCTGTGTTATAGTGTAATGTTATGTAATGTAATGTAATGTTATGTTATGTTATGTTATGTTATGTTATGACTAACTTGGTTAAAGTTATAAGTTTTTGCATAAGTTTTTAGTATGTGATCTGATGTTTCTGTACGTATGAATAATGCGCAAAACTTACTTTGCTTGTGCAGAACAGCTGAATAAACGCAAACATGCTTGATTTAAAGGCACATACTTGCGTTTTCATCTGAAGACGTTCATCGTGTGAAAAATGAGAGGTTGCGCTTTATTTATGTCTGTAATTTCACTGCTTTTATGACTTTGTGTAAGTTTGTGAAACTTCGGATGGTGCAAACGTGCATTTATTCATACAAACGTTCATACAAACGTTATGAAACCATCAGCTGTGAAGATACAGTTGAATTCATGCAGTCAGTGAATGAGGATGAATGTTTGCAGCTGGGCGTCGGTGGGTTTGAAATGAATGAAGGTTTTTAAGTTCCTGTTTCTCATGACAGAAGTTACATTAATAACCTTCACTGAGAACTAACACACAGAAAACATACAGGGATTTACTTAAATATATACATTGTATAGAGTGTAAAATAATACAGTTATGAAATGTCTTATATTTAAAAGCTAATAACCTGAAGTTACTTTCAGGAACAGACAGAAATGTAAACTGATGATAAATGTATGAATGACTCTGTCTGATGTCTTACAGGTTTGTGAGGAGGAGAAATGCGAGGAGGACGTTTTTCTTTTGGCTATGAACTACCTGGACAGATTTCTAGCTGCGGTTTCTACCAGAAAATGTTACTTGCAGCTGTTAGGGGCCGTGTGTCTTTTCCTGGCTTCAAAATTAAAAGCATACAAGCCGCTGTCCACCAGGAAGCTCTGCTTGTACACAGACAACTCCATCACATGTCAACAGCTGCTGGTAAGAACCACTAATGTTTGCTTGTGTTCAGCACGTCTTCTGTGTTTTGTTCCTCTGTGGTGGAAGTGAAAGACAAACTCAGCATGAGAGGATTTGAAGACTTTGTTTTAGAGGAAATGACATCATAACCTGGCATGAGGCGTGACAACCATTAAGTCCTAGAAGACGTTCTGGAATGAGCTCTCATCGCTTCTGCTCGTCTTTTCAATGTTAACAGTGTTGTCAAAGAAACGTGAGAGATATGACAGGAAAAAAGTGCCCAGATTGATCCAGCAGATCAAAACACAAACATGAATATAAATGGGTGAAGGTTTATCAGCAGACTGGAGCTTTCAGGAGAAGATAAGAGTCTTTTAGAGACTCAAGCTTTTGTGTTGTGGTCGTGTCCTTCATCCAGTGACACAGCGAGGCTGAAGAGCGCCTGTGTTTGGCTGGATTCACCCGCGTGTGTCTGTTCTTGAGTTTCTCAGAAAGCGGCTCAGCAGGCGAAACAAAGCAATCCGGCCACGTGCCAGGAAGGAAGTTAAGTGTGTGCTGGGAATGCAGCGTCTGATTGGTGGAGCTCAAACACAGGGGGCGGAGCTTTGCATGATGGCTCGATTCATTTTTTAGTGATGATGTCACTTGGAAGAGATTTAGAAATGAATATTTATAAAGCAGCGTGACTCTATGTCCTCACAAAAGTCCTCTGACATTATACATAATAGACAAGATGAAAAAACGTTGAGTGAGTTAAAACAGTTAAAAGCCTGTAAGATGTATTTGGTTTAGTTTATTTGTCTCTTCATTATACAACATTTCCGTTTTAAGTAAACATGTCTTGTATTACATTAGATTGTAATGTGATGATTCAAACGCTAGAGGCAGTTCTGATCAACAATCACAATCATACAGTCTTACAGTCAAAGATGCAAATATTAGTTTCTTGGCATGTTAAACGCTTTTGGCTTGAAGAGTTCATGTGATAGTTTTAATGGGCAGTGATGCTTCTGCTAAATGTGTCATATGTAAACCCTGCCATTATTAGCAGACAGAGATAGAAACTGATTTATTACTGTGTCTGTTGTATCAGTTCTGTAACTGATGCCCAGCAATGATCAGAACAGCGTAGTTTAATCCATGACATTATTTTCTGCCACTTTATTCATTATTCTCTCTCTCTCTCTCTCTCTCTCTCTCTCTCTGTCTCTGTCTCTCTGTCTGTCTGTCTCTCTCTCTTTCTCTGTCTGTCTGTTGGAGTGGGAGTTGGTGGTGTTGAGTAAGTTGAAATGGAACATGGCCGCCGTCACGCCTCTGGACTTTATTGAACATATTCTGCACAAACTTTCCTTTCCTGAAGACAGACTGACACTCATCCGCAAACACGCTCAGACCTTCATCGCTCTCTGTGCCACAGGTAGGAGTCAGTCATATGTCCTGCTATGTTTTATCTGTGCTCCACAGAATCATCAGACCTGGTCACTGATGTTTTGTGTGTGTGTGTGTTTCCTCAGATCACAGCTTCACCATGTACCCTCCCTCCATGATTGCTACAGGAAGTGTGGGGGCAGCCGTGTGCGGCCTGCAGTCCGACCCGGACCACCAGAACCTGTGGGGCTACAGTCTGATAGAGCTGCTGGCCAAAATCACCCACACTGAGGTGGTAAGTGTCAGCGGTCATGTGTGTGTGTGTGTGTGTGTGTCTAAATTCTTGTGGTGAGACACGGGTCTCTCAAACACATCTGTGGATTAAAACTGCACTACCGCAAAGACACACACGCACATACACAAATGCACACATACTGCCTTCAGTCTGTGAGTGAATTTTGAATTTTTTTTAACTAGGCCCCCATTGAAACTTCTCACACACACGAGCACTCGTAGCGTCAAACACACTCCCTGTCTCTCCTCACTGTAATGTTTTAACTTATTTTCCATCTGAAGTTCTGGGAAAAACCACCATATGTCTCCGTTAGCAACTGTTTCTTCCTGTGCCTGCTGTTGCCAGGACAACAAGGACTGTTGTTGTCTCAGTGGATCAGTGGACTGTAGGGTTTCAATTATCTGGAGAGAGACGAGTTTAATGTGAGCTGTGATACTGGATCATTTCATCAGACCATCACAAAGTCAGTGTGTTATTGTCTCACTGAATGACGCTCATTAAACCGGACTTGACTATTGTCTGGTCCAGTTTGTAGCTTATTCCAGCCTAGAACTGCCTGCTTTTAACAGGAAATTCCTGCCTGACGTACGGAAAGCACATCACAGTATGTTTTTAACGTGCCAGTTAGGGGCAGTACACATCAGAAAAGAGCAGAAATGCGTTAATGCTATAATCTGAATTTCAGTTCATTAACATGTTTTGATCATTTCACAGACAGATTTCTGAATGCTGGTGTAACTGACTGTCTGTCTGATGCAGGAATATCTGAAGTCATGCCAGGAACAGATCGAACAGTTACTGACCAACAGCCTCAAAGAGAGTCGCCTCCCTCAGAAACGAGAGGGAGGAGTCACCAGCAATGTGACCCACTCTCAGAACCTGTCCTGCACCCCCACAGACGTGTGCGATGTCAACTTATGATGTCACTTCCTGTTCCTGTCCACCACACGTCCTCAACCTTTAAATGACGTTTATTGTTTCGTTACTGTATTTAAGATTTGTTGTAAAGCCACAATGGACGACCGTGTTGTTTAAATGTACAAACACAAGCTTGATGTTTGATAAAGGAGCAAACAGCTGCTGCGGTCGCCTCAGATGAACTCAACATACTTGAATTTAAATTAAACGGCCATAAACTATCATTAAAAATATATTAAATATTATATATTACTCCACAACAAGCATGCACTTAATATATAACAGAATCTCATAATAATATTATATAATAATATTATAGAGTAATTGCTTTATATGTTTTTCAGCTGTTGTTACTGTTATCACAGAAATTATATATTAAAGGATAAAGGCATTTTAGTCCAAAATTAATCTTTA
Source organism: Yasuhikotakia modesta (assembly GCA_036877545.1). Taxonomy (NCBI): domain Eukaryota; kingdom Metazoa; phylum Chordata; class Actinopteri; order Cypriniformes; family Botiidae; genus Yasuhikotakia; species Yasuhikotakia modesta. The sequence continues at coordinate 17,156 of JBAJNP010007416.1, read as the reverse complement.
TATATTTTATTATAAAACAAGCAATTGCAGAAGCGATTATTCTGAATGTTATTATAAACATACTGAACATTATTCTGTGTGTTAAGCTGTTTCAGTTCATGCATGAAGATCGTCCCCATTTCATGAGCAAACAGATGATTTCAGATGGATTAAGTATGTAGCCGGAGAGAAAGTTATGAATTAAAAACGAGGGTGTGAAAGATGTGAATGTGACTGAAAGATGACAGAAATGATTTAATGCGAGACATGAGGTGAGCAGGTTTCTTGAAGAGTTTTTGTGCTGAAGTTTGGAGCTGTTTGTTCTGTGTGTTGCTCTGCTCTGCTGGAGACATTTATAGCAGTTTTTAAATTTAAAAGCCTTATTTAGTAAAACACAATACAGATGCACTTTCTGAACTGGTTTACTGTGGAGAAATGATTTTCTAAGGGTTTTTTTGTTTTGTTTTTAAGTTATTTTTATTTGGGGACTGGTTCCCGTATTTGGTGTGTTTGTGTGTTACAGTTATACATTCAGCTTCCACACACACACACTCACATACACACACACACACACACACACACACACACACACAGATTAGTTGTTTTTAGTTGTGTTGAATTTTAATCAGCACAGATAAACATCAGCTAATTTCTATCTGTTTATTTTCTTTATTTTGTCAGAATATCCATCATCTACTTGAATGTTTCTCAAATATAGAAAATGATATTTTAAAACAAGCCAATTTTCTTTCTCTGTCTTCTTGCACTTTTTGTCAATGGATTTTGAGTTTGTTCTTTTGTTAAAGTGTTTTATGCTGAATATTTTAAATGACACAAATGTGCTGTTTAAACACAACTATGCAAATGAACTTCAGGTTTGTGCTTCAAGTTTAATGTCTAAAGTTTATATCTAAAGCTTTCCAGTCAGTGTGTGTGTTTTGTTATTTTTTATTTTGTGCTGCTGACAGAAACATGATAAAAGCATTTGTGTAACTTTAGTTCCTGGTCGCTGCTACGTCATAAAACTGATCGGTGTGTTTCATGGGTTTCTGTTCGTTTACACTGTTTTACATTGATTTTTACATCTAGTGTCAAATTCAGCCGAGGCTTTATTCTTGTCACATTTAGTCACCAAATAACATTTAATATGTTTCATCAGGTGTCAGATTTAAGAGAAGAGCAGGATATCATTTAGAAACAAAATATTATTTAATGTTGAAGCAGCCACATGTTTCTAATATTATATAATATCCAAAGAACAAGTAGAAATATGATTAAAGTTTGGTTAGTTCAACAAAACCAGAAACTTTGATTTTCATTCTTTAAGTTTGGACACAAAACCTCATTTTGGCCTGTTCCTCATACTAAATTTAATAAATCTCAATTTAAATAAAACTGTTTCTGTCTTTTTTTGGCTCCACGTTTATGTCTTTCAAACATTTATAAGCTTTAAAATACTGTGGTAGAATAACTTCACTGTCACCTACTGATTTATGTTCAATAATAACAGAATGAAGACAAACTGGTGAAGGTAGTTTTATGGGCTGGTTTTCGATTGGGTTTAAAAGCAATGAATTACATTTCTGAGATTATACCGCCATCTACAGCAACAGGCTTTAGTTACATCAGTCCCTCCATCACCTGTTATGATGTGAGTTACATATAACATTTCTCAATGTTATATCAATACAGTTTAACTCATTGATCAACCACACAGACATCAGACAGACATTTATGTTGTTTGTATTATTTTGAATCTCATTATCTTTACACATTAGCTATAGAAGAAGTGTTTTTTAAATAAATGTTATTTTAAATATACAGTAATATTGGTGTTATGTTTCATCAGAAGTTGTCAGAGTGATGTATTTTCATGTGTTTTACACAATGTCTTTCTAAGACTTCAGATCGATTATTTATGAAATGATTAAATGTTTCTCTTCTGAAAACTTTCCTGCTGTTGGCTGATGTTTACAGACCAGTGAGCGTCTCCCTCAGGGACTAACAGGACGAGGACAGACAGGATCTGTGTGGACAAAATGAGTGACAACGTCCAACACTGCAATGCAGTAAATTATGTGGCATTGTTCAGGAGAGATGCGTTCCCTCATGTCACCAGACGAGGGCGACACTTGAACGGATTTAACTTTTAAAAGTTCATCTTCCCTCCTCACTGATCTCAGCTGTGATGTCAGTTTCGTCATTTGTCTTGCTGGACGTCTGATTATGTCAAACACAAAACAGAGCATCTATTAAAAGTGCCTTTAATATAGTTTGTGATGCAACTGTTGCTTGTTTGTCTGTCTTTTCAGTTGAAGTTATTGTGATGTTCTCATGGCTTTGGGCCGAACACTGGAGATTAAGCTGAGAAAAGGATGAGGTGTTGTTGAGATTTAGAAGGAACATCGCGGTGCTTCTCTGTCTGCTGTAATGATGATGAATGAATGTGTTCTCGTTACGGTCTCGGCAATGATGCATTTATTATGTTAATGATTATTTCTGCTGCAGTGTCTGTTGGCACAGAGACAGAATCATGGATGAGTCAGTGTGTGTGTGTGTGTGTGTGTGTGTGTGTGTGTGTCCAAAATCCCAAACCTTTGTCTCCTGACAGAATAGAAAGAGGAGGAAACACCCACCTCAAACCCGCATCCGTGTCGTTCCCGTTGAAGATGTTTTTGTGGTGCTTGTAGGACCATTTTGTAGTTTAACTTTATCAGAACTTCATGGCCCAAATATTCTTCAGAAATTCCCTTTCTTCTGTTCTGTGGAAATAAGGAAGTGAAATTGGTTTAGAAAAACATTAGTGTGACTTATTTTCATTTTAAAAGTAACTTTCACCTGAGGTCAGTTGCAATTGTTTTGGGAGATTAAATCTTCACAACTTATTTTTAGGTAAAAAAAAATCCTAATACTATCAAATGTTTGTGTTTTCTCTGCTGAAACTGTCTAGATCAGAGCTTTTAAAAGACGATCAATACTCAAATCTCAGTGTTACTGACAAACAGGGACTCATACAGAGATGAGAGGAGAGATTTTATTTAAAATGACTCTGCACTTTTCAGGTAAAGAATAATTCAGGCTGTTCTCACACAAATGAAAACAGCATAAAAAGTTTAAACAAAGGACAATAATAACAGCTCTGCTGGAACACAGTGACCTTTAGTTTTAGGTAGGCAGAATTTTTGCCTGAGTCATTGTGCTGTGAGACTCGGGCACTGAGAGTTCCTGCTCTCTGCAGGGGTCAAATCTGAAAGGTTCTGTCTGACTGCTGCTCATGGACACACTGTGCTTTCAGTACAGCTCGACCCGGCCCATGAGACCCAGCAGAACTGCTGCAGAGACTTTTACAATCACACAGTGATCTGTTTAAAAATGCAAATGATGGTAAATTGTGATTTGCAAAAGCTGTGGTAAAATGTTATGAAATTGGACTGTTTCATTACAGTTGCTCTCGGGGCGGCGGGTGATGAGAGGGGCTTTATCTTTGTGCATTTAAGGGAAAATAAAAGGGCTGCGGTGCCACTTTTCTGCGATGAATTATTGATCATCAGATCACAGGCTGTGATGTTTCTCTGTCATTTTACTGGACAATTTACTGGACAAACTCCTAGTTTTTTAAATACTGTATAATCCATCCTTCAGTCACAAACTTCCCGTCTCTGTCTACAAAAGTTTTCAGCCATTTGTTTGTTAAGAGGATGTTGAAAGACTGATTGTGTGTCTGATCTGGTTTTGCTGGTTTTTATGATCTGGGCCACTGGTGCATCTCTTGCAGTCAGACGTTATAAAGGTTTGAGTCGGGTCCATTGGTTTCCTGTCTCATCACTGATGCTGTCTGTGTCAGAGCTGCTGCACTTTTGATATTGATCAAGGATTTCTTCAGTAACTAGACGGCGTCTGTTTTACAGTGAGAGATGGAGACTGAACTCCAGAGATCTTACTCAGCTACAACAGTTTGCTGTGCTGTTAGTTTACTGACTGACAGCTGTCGCTCAAATGATTCACAATACATACACAGCACATTTCAGCAACAGTTGCTGATGTTTCAGTGAGAGGAAGTTTTCTTCCTTCTTTCCAAACACAACGTGACCAACATCGGCGTCTCCCTGAATGATCCTTTGTGCTTTACTCTCCGCGCACCTGAGCGCGTAACGGGCGCGGCATCTGCCGACGCGCGGGCATTACGCGCTCCGGTGCGTTTCCCCGCATCATCACTGTGACACCGGAAGATGAGACCGTCCCTCCGCTGCATCACGCTGCACGAGACGCGGGTCTTTATGACCGGCACGCGCTGAAAGAGCGCGATCTTCTGGAACCAACTCGTTGCGTAAACGTCCCACACAAACAGCGCGTGAGGTGGGGGTGCCATTGCTCTCCGGTGACAACTGGACCGTTTTAACACCGTCCATCTAAATAAGGAAGCAGGGCTGTCAGACATATGACCACCGGCCCGATTTGGGCGCTGTCAGAGTACCCATCGCATCCCATGATCGCGCGCAAGCCGTCCAATAAGGCTCAGCACGCTTGCGACCCCCATTTCACACGTGGAGTGACACCAGCCGCGTTTGCAGTGCAGGACAGTTTATCTCTCTCCCCCCTCCCTCATCTGATGTCATAAGGATGAAGGTGTCCGCTGAGGTGAGATAGGGATTTTGGATTCTCCACAACCCGATGCTCCGGAGCTGCGCAACATGGTCATCTCCATCTTCAGCGCCACCGCAAGTTGTGTCGCGCTCTCTCCACGTTCCTCCGCCGCGCTCGTCTCGGGCCACCGCCGCGCGCCCGGAATCCTGACCTGCCCCGCGAAAACAAGCCTCCACCAGCATGACGAAGAAAGAGAAACTAGAGGAGTGGTGCCATTTATAGTGCCATTAATTTCGACCACGTGCCCCGAAGGTGAACCGGATGGTCATTGCGCAGAGGTTCCTCATTATTATGTCCTGCGAGGCCAACGCGCAACGCTGGCCAGGGACTGCCGCTGTGCTCCTCGCGCTGTTCCTGGTCGGCACCGCGTCCTCCAATCCGCTTCTAAGTAAAACTAACAGTACAACTTTACTGGAGACGCGATGGGAGACGCTCTTCTCCCGGTCCGTGCTGGGAATCCCTGGAGAGAAACCAGAGCTGAACTGGGAGAATAAATATCTGCTGGGCATCAAAAGAGTGCGGAGGCTGTACTGCAATGTGGGCATCGGGTTTCACCTGCAGGTTCTTCCAGACGCCACGATAAACGGCGCGCATGCTGAGAGCCGATACAGTGAGTTCATGCCCTGCCATATAAACGCCACATCTGACCTGCATCTCCATCGCAGTTTTATTCGTTCGCTGTTTGCGTTTGTTCAGGTCTGATAGAGGTTTCGTCTGTGGCCAGAGGGGTGGTGAGTCTGTACGGGGTGGAAAGCGAGCTGTTCGTCGCCATGAACAGAAGAGGAAGATTGTACGGGTCGGTGAGTGCGCGGAACTCTCTCGCAGTCCTGCCTCGGTTCTGTGCGATGCCCGGGGGTTTGAACCCCTCCATTGAAACACTTGTTTGTGAACCGAGACATTTCTGCACCGCGGCTGTATCACTACAGTCAGTTATTGCAGGTGCATTAGGCGCAGCGCCAAAGATCAGCAGCTTTATTCATTAAATCTGTTCAGTTTAAATATAAAAATATAAATATAATAAACAAATGTGCGCACCGTACAACGTTAAGAAAACAAATGCAATAAGTTATGTTTGCATAGTTAAGACCAAATTCAGAAACACCATAAACTTGTGTATTTGTTCAGTGCTGTAAATGAAGACAATATAACAAACATTAAATGTTTTAAGAGCTAAACTGCTCATGAATTGTTCTCTGTATTTCCACTGAATGCTGATGTTTCATTTTTTTCAGCCTGTCTTTAAAGACGAGTGTAAGTTCCAGGAGACACTGCTGCCAAATCACTACAACACATACGAGTCTCTGGTCTACAGGAGATTCTTCATCGCCCTCAGCAGACAGGGTGAAGCAAAGAGAGCCAACAGAGTCACATCTGCTATGACAGCAACTCACTTCCTGCCTCGAATATGAGGCCAGTCCCACAATAACTCTTTATTTACCCTCTCTTCACAGATCTGAGGTACGACACCAGTAACTGCAGGAATATCACGACAGGACTCTGTTTTATACCTGCATAACTGAAGAGCTTTTGTTAGGATCTTACCTAACTACCTCACAAAGCTAAACTGGTGCTTGACAGTTTGTGAGCCTTTAAGAATCGTGTATTTGTATGAATTGTGAATATAAGACTTGATTTGACATTTCAGGTCATCATCACGTAGAATTATACAAATTGTAAAGCGCTCACAGACTTTGGAGCGCTGCGGTATATAGATGATTGAAACAGTGCATGATGTTACAGAGATAAACGCTCGTGTATTTTTATTCCCTGCTGAGCCGACATGAGTATAATATTATTTATTTTATTTATAGCAGATATTTTGTTATGTTTTCCTATTTAAAAGCTTTCTCATGTTGTGTAAACAGACAGCAGATCTCTCTTGCTAAATGTGACTGAGGTGTCCGGGCATTTCCACACGCTGCCCCTTTAACACCCATTCTCTGCACGCCCCGGGTCAGAAATAGGGCTGATATGTTCAGTGGGGCCCCTCGGGGTCTATCCCACAAGAGCCCTGGAGAGGGGCGGCATGTGTCCGTCTGAACTCATGACTCACAAACACTAATGAAGACGTACTTCCTGTGATGTCATAGCTGGTGTTATAGTATGGTCTGTTATTTCTAAAGAGACACTAAAAGGAAGTGAAACATCATCTTTTCTTCACTCATGTGAGCTTTGAGGCTGTGTTTGATTTGTGGACTCTTCTGTATATTTATTTCTGCCTCTGGTGGGTGTGTAAACGGTGGTAGAGGGGCGGCTAAGCCGGTCTGAGTTCTGGTTCTGGTTCTGAGCCCGGCCTCTTCCCTCCTGCTGCAGAGACACCGCAGTGAATTCAGTTCTGCTGGTGCTAAATGCTAACGCTGCTGATGTCTCTTTCACACACAGATCCTGCAAAGCTTCTGTGCACAGACGTCTTGAGACACGGATCTTTCCGGGTTTCCATCCAAAGCTTTAGTCCAAGGTCACAGCCAAGCATAAGACTTCAAGATCTCAGTTGTTGTTTGTCTCTTCAGGGTCTCACACTTGTTTGCTACAGCGCAAAGAAGGGAAACTTTTGTTTGTTAGGCTGCATTTCCAGTGCAGTGAATTTATCACCCCTGCAGGAGGCAATACGTCAGCCTGAAAGAAACTAATTATTTCCCACCACAGCCAAGCTGTTTGTCTGTGGTCTCATCTGTGAAGAACCGCTTTCTCATTTACATGCATTCAGTCACTGCTTTTACATTGACAACATTTCTTACCAATAATAAACTGGATCAATTGCAGCATTGAGCTAACATGGCAAAAATGTGAGCATTCATTGTAACGCGTCGGTCTGGGCTGTGCAGCCTTTGTTGTTGGATGTCTTTGTGTTTTAGGGGTGTGTCTGAACCCAGTGCAGGAGGGGGACCTCTGTGGACAGTCATTCATTATTTACTGTGACTTCTGCATTTTTCTGCTCTATTTATTATATCAATTTATTTCCGCTGGCAAACTACACAGTCTGAAGAGTAAACAAACAAAGTAGTTAATAAAAAAAGTGAGGAAAATAGTTCAGTGACCCAAAATGGCATTTGGCAATTATTTATTTATTGGATTAAACAATTTAACAGCCACATTAATATATTTATTCTTTAATTAAAATATGTACCTAAAACATCACTACCTGTCCAATGATTAGTCACACATCTCGTCTTAGTTAGAGTTTCTCTTTAAGTTTTGTGACACCTGGAAACAAACACTATCTGTGTATGAAAACATTTTAACTTTTACTTTTGTATGTATGTGCTGTGCACAGCAGATCACATTCATGATGTTAATAAAACGTTATTTTTGTTTAATGTGTGTTCTGCTCACAACAGTACAGAGGATATTTGTCCGGCTGGAGTCACACTGGGCTCAGAAATAATTCTAGAAAAGATTTTCATGCTAGCCGGATGTCATCCATACAAGATCATTTATACAACAGAAAACACTTCAATAAACTACTTGCAACTCATTTATCAACTTCTTTCCTGGTGTTTTATTATTATTCCCTCCTGACACACGTTCAGCATTAAATTATACAGCGTTTACCTTTTAAAATAAACTATTAAGTGTTTCACTAACTTTTATACACAAGCTCCCTCTACTGGTCAAGATAAAGACGTTCAGGTCGTATCATCTATGATTTATACATATACATCGTAGCTGTTTCTCATGTACAAAATAACTGTTTATAAATGATCTTCTGCACGTCGTGTTGTTTTGTAGAAGGGAGGTGGCAGGATGGGTTTACACACGTACATACACATTTAAGCATCACAACTTCATCTTTTCCTCCTGATATTGCGCTCATTCTAACCTGCAGGTGCTGAGATCCTTCATCCAGCGCTGCAGAAGATCTTCAAATGCTCCTGAGCTCCAGCTGGAGGAACCTGCTGAGATCCTTCATCCAGCCCTGCAGAAGATCTTGAAATGCTCCTGAGCTCCAGCTGGAGGAACCTGCTGAGATCCCTCCACACTTCTGGACGGACGCGTGTTTGTTTGTTCTCTTCACCTTCATTATTTCAGATCGTGATGCATGAGAAACTGTGAGTCTGACTCCAGCTGTAATTTAACACACCTGAAATAAGTCATCAGTCTATTAACACATTTATTAACACAGTTTCATTCATTCATTTATTTAAATACACGTTTATTTACGACAGTTGTTATTTATGACATTTATTTAGATGCTTATATGTGCAGAAAAGTGACAAATTACTCGTTTGCTCTGATTTAAATACACGTTTGTTTATTATTTGTTATTTATGAGTTTTTCTGACAGTAAACGTCACATCATCTCTTTAAATTATCAGTAAATTATTATTTGCGTGTTTTTAACATAATATTTATAAACAAATAATTTTATTATACAAGCAAACGTTTCGTGTGAAGCTGGTAGAAACACATCCGCAGATTCGACATGTTCACAAAACGGCATAAAAATACCGAAGGCTGTGGAGAGACTCCAACAGTAATTAACATTATTTTAAACTGAACATTATTTCCAGACTGAACATTTTTATTAATGTTTTAAACCCACTTTCTCCTGGACTAAACACACAACCGTCGGCGCGCTTTGGCGAATCTGTGCATCTGAAAGTCTGATCGATTTCCTTCCTTTGTTTCCCGGCGGGTGAAATAAACGCGCCGTAGAAACTTTCCTGCGTGTCTGTGCTGTAATTTACATGTTTTATTTACATGTTTAATTTACATGTTTTATTTCTCACAAACACAGAAATAATGCAGTAGTTGCGTGTGTGTTTGTACAGTGAGTTTATATTCTCCGCTGGGCAGGAATGGATCGACCATCCAGGTCCGTCTCTCTATATAAACATCATAAAACGGGTTTGTTCACATATAAGATTGTTGTTTGTGTGTCAGATGATGTTTTCATAATATATAACAATGTTTTAACTTCACAGGAACAGAAAATCCGTGAACTACTCGGACTTCGGAGATGATGGAGGTGAGACGCAATAACTCGCTGGATCTCGCTTTAAATGCGACGTTATAGTTTGTTGTGTAAATGTTTATATTAATTCACAGATGATGACTTTGCGTCTGAAAAACCTCCTTCTAAAAAAGCTCGAGTGACAGTCAAACAACCAGAATCCGAGAGAAACCCAAAGGCTTCATGTGAAGCTGTTGACGTCACCAGTTCAGGACACAGGAAGAGGTCACAAATTTACTCTGACGTCATCATTCACCAGTACTAGCTCTATCTCCCTCTCTCTCTCTCTCTCTCTCCCCCTCTCTCTCTCCCTCTCTCTCTCTCTCCCTCTCTCCCTCTCTCTTCCTCCCTCCCTCTCTCTCCCTCTCTCTCTCTCCCTCCCTCTCTCTCTCTGTATGTTACTGGTGTCTCACGTGCAGCTGTGTTTGACAGGGTGTCTCTGGGCGATCACCAGTATGAGAGAGATTTGGAAGCAGCGTTAACACTGTCAATGCTGGACACATCAGGAACAGAAGAACATGCCACCAGATCAGGTCTGATCAAACCTCACCCTCACAGTTACAGAGATCTTGTGTATAGAAAACTATTATAATAATACTTTAGTATTTGTGTGTTTTTGCAGAAGATCACGACACATGTGAAGCTCCTGTTCTTACCCACTGCGGTGCTGATAACAGCCACGATATTCAGCCTCGCTTTGACTCTCCTCCTGTCCTGTCCAACTGTAGTGTTGATGGCAACAGTTTAGGTAGAAGATCTTCAGAACTGACTGTGTAATAATATGAAGAATTAAACTGAATTAAATTGTGTTTGTTTTATCATATTTTAGGCCTGAATCTAATCATTAATATGAAGACGTCTCCTCCCAGCGTTTCCAAACAGAAAAAACCTGTGAAGATCAGTGGAGAAGATGAAGATTACCAGCCACAAAACACAGCAGGTCATCTGAGCAGCTTCAAGTCCCTGGGCTGGACCATCATGTTTCAGTGCTGATGAAGTTGATTACAGCTGTTTCACAACTTTCTTCCTGATGTAGATTCTGAGAGCGACGCTAACTTCACTGAGGAAGATGAGAGTGAGGACGAGACCTTCACGGTGAAGAAGAGTGTGAAGAAAGTGGGTCAAAAAACAGACAAAAAGCCCCCACAGGCTGCCAAGCACAAAAAGGAGAAGAAAGAGAAAACGCCTTCAAAGACCTCAAAAGCTAAAAACTCTGGTACTTTCACTGACACTTCTGGACAACAGAGCTTCTGTATTTAAAATAACACCTGACTCTCCCTCCCTCTCTCTCTCTCTCTCTCTCTCTCTATCTTTCAGGTGTCAGTCAGAGTCCAGCTGCTTCTGTGTCTAGACTAAACACACCCACAACTCCACCTCTGTCTAAAGCTGCACTCAGCTCCAGTCCTGCGGGGGGCAGACTGCCTAAGTGGAATCCACCTGGTGAGACTGAAGCTCCAGTCAGCAGTAAGGCTGTGTGACCCGGTCTGAGAGTGACCTGGTCTGTTCTGTGTGCAGTAGATCATTTCCTTCTCGCTCCCTCTGCAGGTCTGGTTGGCAGGAGTCCCGGTGCTTCCCAGAATGCATCTGTGAGGTCTCCAGGGCAGGGCCTGCGATTGGGACTTTCTCGGATGGCTCGGGTGAAACCTCTGCACCCTAATGCTGTTGCTCACTGATCACAGAACAGCTTAAAACAAGCTGTTACTTTGAGAACATTTTAATTCTTCCTCATGTAGTAAATACATTTCTTGTGATTTTAATATTTTAAATGCGTTTGTGTGGCATCTCAGTTTTGTAAATATGTGCTTTTGACAAACATTAAATATGATGTAATGTGTAAAAAATCTTCCTGGTGTCTGTGTTGTTGCATAAGATGGAAAGTAAATGTGTTATATTGTTCCTCTGAATCTTAGGCTACATGTATATTTATGTTAAAAGAAATGAAATAAATGCAATATGGTTTGATATAAATTGTATTTACAGCTTGTTTCTTTTGCAATTAAAGACAGTTGAATTGGTTTCGTCTTAAACACACAGAGTTCTGGTTTCTGTCACAGTAAATTCTCTGCTATGAATTTGTTCCACTTTTCTTGCCACACCCTCATGGCTTCATCCTGTAACTGTGGGGACAATGAACTGTATCTAAAGGAGAGAAATAGAACCTTAAGTTCATATTTTTCAACAACAAGATGCGAAAAATCAAGCAGAAGATCTGTCACCTGATTGAGTTCATTGCGAGTTCCTTCAGAGTTCCTAGATTGGAACTCAGTCCTCTGATGCCCACAAAGACCTGGTAGAAGTCATAGGAGAGCCCTGCAGTGCTGAACAGTGTGGGATCATCAGAGCTGATGACCACAGGGTGACCGTCTGACATGAGAACACCAGCAGGGTGGTTCCACAGGTCTGAGACCAGTTTTAGAACCTGCAGCCAACAAAACACATAAACAATTGATTCACCAGTTGATTTGGGAAACCAGCAGAATTTCTGAAGAGAGGCGAGTGTCAGACTGACTGTACTGCTGCTGCACCTGGTTGGAAATGGGGCACAACTCGACAGCCACCCCTCTCCTCCGCGAGAGCTCTTTGGCGAGGGGATGGTGTACCAGTGCAAAACCGTGTCCCATCCGGCTGGTGTTAAACAGCAGGGCATCTACAACATTCCTGTCCACGTCTGTACCGTCCAAATCTGAGGACAGACTCTCATGTCACACATATTCACAGACACAACACGTCTGTAACTGTCAGACAGACTGACCTGTTTCTCCAGCGTGGAAAAAGAATGGAAGTTTTATCTTCAGCTCTGAAGGAACTGATAAAGCTTCTCTGAAATCCCAGATCGAACCTCCAGTGTCCTCACGACCGACCTACAGCAAACACACACACACACACATCAGAAAAACACTCAGAAAACGCAAGCAAAACTCACTCAAGACTGATGTTACCAGGTCAAATCCAGCAAGGATATCTGGATACCGTCTCTGCATCTCGACGGCCTCACGAACCGCCTGCTTCACTTCAGACACACTGAGAGACCTGTGTGAAAATCCACAAACCGTCCTGTGTCAGAAATGTTCTGATTCATCATGTGTTCCTGATTCTGTAAGAAATGCTTCAGTAGAACTTTATTGTCTGTTATGGAAGCAGTCAGTGCTGTGGTGTCATTAGATCATATTAGAAACAGTGACTGTATTAGAGCTGTTAGCAGAAGAGTTTAATGGTTTAATGCATATTTGTGAATATTTAATGTCATTTACCTGTGTATGGAGTAAATGATACGAGTTCCTATGAAGTCAGGGTGACTCGCTCTGAACAGCTCAGTGATGTTTCTGTAGACCTCCAGAGACCAGCCTCTGTCGTGGACAGTGCCGTCCAGTTCATACGCCTAATAAACGGTTTTTATGTTAAATGTGCTTTAAAAACAAAGTAGGAGAATGCAGAGCTAAAATAAAATTGGTTGTCATTTATGTGGACGGTCACAAACCCTGGACTGTCCAGCCCTCAGCTCCAGGTACATGATGTTGTCTTCATACAACTCTTTCAGACCCTGGTAGATGTAATCTTTAAAGACTGGTGCATATGTGATCAGCCCTGACAGAGATACAAAGATCTTCTCAAATCTCTCCCACACTGCATCCTGTGTCGGATACGCTGCGTCCGGGTCGTCCGTGAAGAGAGTGAGATTGTGCATCAAACTGCAGAATTTAAAGAGCTGTTTTACTTCATGTTTAATTGTTCTTGTATACACAGAATTTATATGTAGGCCTGTTTAAAATGAGTCTCATGTAGTGAAATGAGACGATCACCTGTTGTCAAAGGCGGTGACATCACTGAGACCGGCCCTCAGGGTGTCGAGTCGACTCCACAGGGAACATCCCCAGCGAGGGAAGGGTGTGTGAGATGAGAACAGGAACAACACTGACCCCTCCCACGTGAAGCAGATGTAACAGTGCGGCCTGTATGTTGCATTCAGCACCAGCCAATCAACACTCACCAGGGCAGAGCTATGAATGTGTAGGGCGGCTCCTGTAGAGTACAGAACAAAGAGTCAAATATCAATCAAAAGATGTAACCAGAAATCCCTCCTTATTTACCTTTTGGCATTTTCTGTAGCAGTTTGAAGACGGGGCTCTTTTGGATGATGTGTCGCACTTTAAAGAAGTGTTCAGCGGGTGGGAAAGGTGAGGCGGACATTTCTTTCACCTTCAGCTGGTGCAGCAGTGAGTCCAGCTGCAGTTCAGCCTGTGTGAGCTCAACGCTGCCCCCTACCTGCTGAGAGAGTTCTTGCCTCAGCATCAGGTCTCGCTGACGGGGGTCCGGCATTGAACGGCCCCCTCTGATGCTCGATACCAACATCAGAAGCATCAGATGAGCTGCTCCGCTGGAGGTGTGTGTCAGGAGACGCCACGAGCTTAAACTGAGATGAAATGAGATCTTCTGACAGCTCTAGAAATCAGGGGGATGGAGAGACAGGCAGCGAGTTACAATTCCTCTACAATTGAATTTAAAATTCAGTTTCTGACTAACTCATATGTCTGTGAACAATAAAATCTTTGCCCATCAATTTTACTAACAAAAACATCATAATCTTACATCAGCAAACGTTGTCTTATTATTTCTCATTGCACAGACGTTAGAAATTGTCTTTGTTTGAGAACAAATTCTTTAAAACATCATCATTAATCATAAATCATGCGCTTACCTCCAAAATCATTCTTTCCACGGCTGGTGCTCCTTCCCTGTGATTCATCTGTAATCCAGGAACCTTCTGCTGTGTGTCTGCATGTCTACTAATGTTAAAGAGTCTTATTTGTCAGTTTCAGCCGTGTGGTTTGACAACAGCACGTGACCAAACGCAGAAACTGAAATGATTCATTCAAGACGGACCGTCTGCAAACATTCTCCAAATAACTGCAGATATTTATCCACTTACAACACAACAGTCAATAAGGCGACACTGACAGAGGGTCTGATTGTTTCTCATGATATATTTTTCACATTGATACAATCTTTTCTAAGTTACATACATGGAGTTGTGATTTACAGGTCATGTTTTGCACCACAGGTAGCGACAACAAATAAAAACTCAGAGTAAACAGTGAAGTTTCTGCATYAGTTTAAGACTGTTCTCACCTYAACAAGAGTTTTATTACAGCAGWRYRCACACACATACACACACACACACACACACACACACACATACATTCACACACACACACACACACACACATACATTCACACACACACGTGATGTTGCATTAAATACTGACAGACACAGGAATGGATCTTAAACATCAGAATAAAAACAAAAAATGAAACATCAAACACCATAAGCTGTCCATCAGTCAGAATCAGTCCATGAACTTGCGGTTCTGATTCGCCCCAAACAGAGCAACTCGAATTTCAGGCATCATCTGAAAAAGAGTTTAAAAATGTTCCAAATGAAAGTTCCAGTTTGTGTTTGTTCACGTCTGATGTTTGGAGATGTGATGTACCTGTTGAGCCAGGAGGTCCAGTCGGCTCTCCAGAGTGTTGGACACTTTGATCTTTCCATCAGCGTTATAGATCTCAACCCCACCGGATCTTCACAGACCATCACAAACAACACAAAGTTTCACAGGTTTATCATCAGTATGACAGAAGAGTTTTACTGTGCAGAAGACGACACTCACATTTCAGGAGACAGAAGATTGTCCTGATCAATACGCACTTCAAGATGATCTTTCACTGATGCTTTGTAGATGGGGATGTTTTTCTGCACGGCAGCCTGACAGAAGACAAGACTGTGTTTGGTGACATTATAACAGCGTTTCTGCAACCCACTTTGTGCTCATACTGACCTGCACCAAACTCAGGTCCTGCTTACGACAGCGGATGGTCACTTTGGGTTCCAGCAGCTGATAAAACCCCTTCAGTGTTTAGAGACACGTTCAGTGAGTGTGTGTTCATTAATTCATGAATCATCTGTTCATTACGTGTAGAGATGAGTGAGTTTATCCATCGCTCGTGTGTTTGTGTACCTGCAGGATGAGTCCGTCCAGCAGGGCCGCGTATCTCGCCGGATCTCTGGCGACGTTCGCCAGTCGCTGCCGTGCATCATTTAGCATATCCTACAAAACACAGCAATGATTCACTGCAGCGTAAACACACGACAGAAACATAATGAAGAACTGACGCGAACGAACCGAAATCATGTCATCACGTGCTTTCAGAACCTTTAATCGGGCTTGATTCATTAGATTGGACATCTGACTGTGAACAGAAAACAGTTTATCACTATTATTTCACCTGAACACAGTTAACAGCGTGAAAACAGAATCTGAGGAAGTTTCTATAGCAACAGAGAGGATGTTGAAATCACACTCACATTTTCTTCTGCTGTTCGATCTGTTTCTCCTTCTTCTCGTAATACTCCATGATCTTCAGACGCTGCGTCTGGACCAGACGACCCTTCTCTATGTTAAACTCTTCCTCCGCCTGCGGAGAGTCACAAACTGTCAGGTTATCTGACGCTGTTAGATCAGTTTTAAACACATTCATTACCGCTGAACTGTCTGCGTTACCTTTGCGTCAATCTCTTCTGCTTTTTCATTGGCCTCTTGCTCAATGAAAGCCATCATGTGTTTGATCTGAGGGGAACGATTTAAAGTCAGGGAAATGATGTTTTAATAAAATGTGAAGAACTGATTTAAACTCTCAGACCTGTTGTTTAATGCATTCATGCATTAAAACTGTACGTGTGTAAATAATATTGCTGCAACTACTAGTGCATCAATACTCACATTATATTATTAGACTTGAGCTGCTTAACTGAATGTGTTAGGATACGAGAATTATGTCATAAACAAAGTTGCATGAGATAAATCTATATTAACTATATATATACATATATATATATACATACTATAATTATATGATAAAATTATAATATCTATGATAGTATGAATGCTGCTCTCGTGAATAATGACGCACCACCTTTGCAGGCCACAGAAACCATCACTGTGTCACACAAACGACTCAAATAAAATAATGCATCTGTCAAAACACGGATATCACAGATATTTACTTATTACTAGTAATAATAATAACAGTCCAGCGCGTCAGGGATGAAAGGACGCGCGTCTGACGCGTTTCACCTGCTTCTGGACGTCGGCATCGCTCAGCGCCATGACCGCGGCTGTATGTCAAACCCGCAGAGAACAGAAGATGAACAGAGGAGTGAAAACAAACCGATGGTTTGAAACACGAGAATGAAATGAAAGATGACGATCGTGACGGAGGATCAGCTGATCACACGCGTCACGTGACGCGCGTTCCTCCAATCAGATGTCGGTGCGCGTCTACCGCTGATATAACGGTGA
The DNA here is from genome assembly GCA_036877545.1 of Yasuhikotakia modesta. Taxonomy (NCBI): domain Eukaryota; kingdom Metazoa; phylum Chordata; class Actinopteri; order Cypriniformes; family Botiidae; genus Yasuhikotakia; species Yasuhikotakia modesta. The sequence continues at coordinate 224 of JBAJNP010007416.1, read as the reverse complement.
TGATAATAATGATAATGGAGGAAAAATGTTTCATCTTCCCTTCATACGTATATTTTGGGCCACTAAGTGGAAGTTTGGGGCATTTAAAATAACAACATGACCAAACAAGGGTAAGTGTCGCTGGACGGGTTTCAGAACAAACAGCATCAGAAGCCAAAGTTTCAAAGTTTCAAAAAGTTTCAAAGTTTCAAAAAGTTTCAAAGTTTCAAAAAGTCTCAAAGTTT